>NW_012193636.1:63378-97757 GCF_000504015.1 Erythranthe guttata
TAATCCCACATAATTAGTACTAGGGTAAATTACAAGCACCCCTGATGTATGGTTAGTTTATAATAAATAAAAAAAACCCTCTTGTTTGGATAATTACATCTACCCCTCAACTATGATTTTTTCTTACACATCCACCCTTATGGTGTCAAATTCAACATAATCATCTAGATTTCGTGGAATGTGTTCTAGTTTGTACTCGTTTTGTGTAAAAATACAGTTTATGATGCAGCACAATCTGATTTATACAAGTCAAAAAACACATATTATGATCATCTTGCTTCAAAATATAGAGTTCGAATAAGTTAAAACGGGTATAAAAGTGATAATATTTCATATAATCTCGAAAATTCCACTAAATTTGAGAAATTGAGGGGTGGTAGTAACTATCTAAACAAGAAGGAGTTTTCGTAATTTAACTATACCTCAAGTGGTGGTTGTAATTTACCCTTAGTACTAATATACATATATTTGTAATTTGTGTAACAGGGAAGGTGTGAATGTGAAGGGATTTATTGCATGGTCATTTTTGGACAATTTTGAATGGGGCTCCGGATTTACCGTACGGTTCGGGCTTGTCTACGTGGACTACTTAAACGGGCTCAAAAGAATTCCCAAGAAATCAGCTATTTGGTTCAAGAAATGCCTTTCTAGGAAGTAAATTAAGCCCGATTTCAAAATGGGCTTTTTGTAACAAAAACTATTTTCGATTTGAGCTGTTTTCACTTTTTAAATAAAATTAATTTCCCTCCCGGTAATAAAGTTCCGAAAAAGACTTGGATTTAAATATTTTATATTTAAATAGTTGCTCTCGTCTCGTATGCATGAATTCATATAATCACATTATTAATAAGTCCAGCGGCTTATACTACACGGGGTGAAATGCAACGGGTAGATTTTTACCATTCATATACACACAAACACACACCCATATTGGTGTGTGTAGATCAACGGTAAAAAATCACCCAGTGTAATCTTCACCGGGTGTAGCATAGAAATAACCTCAATTCAACGTCCAAATGAATCTTGCTTTGTATGATCAATGTTGGTTCCTGTTCAAACCACGCATTTTCAAAGGGACTTCAATATTCTCTTACCCGCGTTTCTTAGCACAAGATTCCGACTGTGAACGTGGATCCGGAACGTGCTTTCCCTCTTCTTGGTGTACTTCAATGACTAACAAAATTTGCGAGCATCATAACTCATAAACTAAAAAAAAAATACCATCCTTGTTTCAATATACTGAAATATATGAATAACCGCGTAACTAATTGTTCGTTGATCATGACAAATTATTTTGTGGAAACATAGATATATCAGATTCAATTCAGTAATCAGCGTATAATTCAATATAAATTGATGGCGTAGGATCTACATCCTCAAGTCCTTTCAAGTCCAACTTCCTTGACCGTCGGAAAACCCACCGAACACCGGTCCTTTATCGGAGAAGATGAGTTCGACGAACGGAAAATATAAATAGAGAGAGACAAAGAGAGAGAGAGAGAGAGAGAGAGTTTGGTAGAGAGTATAACGTATTCTTTATTGATATTCAATCGTGTTCTTAATAGGACTTGTTATAAGACTTTATATAAGAAGATTTCTCTAATTGCTTCCTAGTTTAACTCGCCTTAATTAGATCGAGATTTACATTGATTGATCCATTACAAATACTAATTTACATACTTTACTTTCTTATCTATTTAGAAAAGATATTTCCGAGTCTTCTACATCTAATGACTCTCGTTCAACTCGCCATCTACCTCGTTGATTTGTCTCTGGCACGTTCGGATGGGCTGGCGAGCTCGTTAACCACGAACTTCTAAATGGACCTTATATTTGACATGTATTTGGTCGGTGGGACCAACAAATCTCTTACGGCCTGTACATTTAACCTTAAACTATTTAATAAGCCCAATATAGAGAGTTTGGCTCAAGCTTGTCAAACTAATTCCATCATAAATTATTATTTAATTTCACTTGGAAAAATAATCAAACAGCATTAGGAGCATTGTATTTAAAACCAAATGCAAAAAAAAGAAAAAAAGGTTATTTTAGTCTAAAAGTAGATTTTCGAATTAGAAGTGTGGAATAAAGTTGGGAAAAATCAATTTGAGGACTGTTATTTGTACAACAGCTGGCTTTCATTACAACTCAACACGGTTCCTCCTTCCACGCACAATTTATACAAATAATATATGTATATTGTAATGAAACATTATTATATTTAAATATTTAGTAATTATTATTTTTTTGAAATAACTTTTATTATAATAAATATAATATTAATTTTTAATAAAAAAATTAATAATTATAAAAAAATTATAGTTAATTATTTTCAATAAATTAAGGGATATAATAATAAATTACACATTTTAAACAATTGTTATTACGAGAAATATTAATTAATTATAATAATAAATGGCACAATAGGAAACTGAACTCTGACTTAAAATACACTTACTTTGACTTTAGCAATTTTTTCAGCCAATAGGAAACAAAAAAAAAAAAACCCAACGCGCATCTAATCATTTTCTCGCGTTTCCCGCCGCCCAACTTTCTCTCTCTACCCTCTCTCTCTCTCTCTCTCTCTCTCTCTTAAATCTTTCCACGAAAGCTCACAAAAAAAATGGTGGAACGAACGGAACAACAACCTTAGTACACTTAAACATTCATCTCTAAAGTGTCTCCTTTTTCTAGTTTCTACTGCGTGTTTTTGCGTCTGTGTGCGTGTGCGTGTGCCTCACGCGCGTCTGAGTGTGTGAGAGAAAAAAAATGGCTGTATCATCATCCAACATCAAGAAGAAGCACAACTACTGCATCTCAATCTCAAAATCTTCGCTCGATTCATTGCTACAACAAGAACAACAACAAGTAACCCCAAAAATTCACTCACCGCCCTCCAATAAGCTCAAGCTCTTCTTCAAAAGCTCAAAATTTCTCGCTTTCTTGATTTTTCTTCTGGGTTTTCTCTGGGTGTTGAAGATGTGGTTCAAATTTGATCCTACGGCGCCGTTTTGGCAAAACCCATGTTCGATTTCAAGTGGGTTCTTGATTTCTCAGCTGAATAGTAACGATTCGATTTCGGGGATTGAGTTTTGGGAGCAACCTGATGGGATGGGGTTTAGGCCGTGTTTGGATTTCAGCGAAAAATACGGGAAAGAGAGTGCTGGAATTTTGGAGGATAGGACCAAGTATTTGATGGTGGTGGTTTCTGGTGGGATGAATCAACAGAGGAATCAAATTGTTGATGCTGTTGTTATTGCAAGAATCCTCGGAGCATCTTTGGTTGTCCCCATTTTGCAAGTCAATGTTATTTGGGGTGATGAAAGGTTTGTAATTTTGACCTAATTCTTGAAATTAAAAAAAAAAAAAAAAAAATTGGTCCATATAAAGTTATGAGGAATTATTAAAGTTTGTAATTTGACAAATTTTGCAGTGAGTTTGATGAAATATTTGATTTGGATCATTTCAAGAATGTGTTGGCGAATGATGTCCGAATAGTTTCGTCTCTTCCCTCTACGCATTTAATGACGAGGCCGGTGGAGGAGAAGAACACGCCGCTTCACGCTTCGGCGGAGTGGATTCGGTCGCGTTATCTTAAAAGGGTAAGCAAATAAATTCGATTTCTTGAATGTTTTAGTAGATTTTTAGTGATAAAATGTATTTTCAAGAATTATATCGATAAATTCGGTCGCGTTATCTTAAAAGGGTAAGCAAATAAATTCGATTTCTTGAATGTTTTTAGTAGATTTTTAGTGATAAAATGTATTTTCAAGAATTATATCGATAAATGTTCGAAATGATACGTTGATTGTAGTTATGTTGTTCGAATTGATGTGTTTTTATTCATATATTCGTTTAAAATCATTGGAATTAACTTCTTTTTTTTTTTTGTTCTTACAGATTAGGAGGGAAGGTGTATTACTTTTACGTGGTCTCGACTCGAGACTTTCTAAAGATCTTCCTTCCGATCTCCAAAAGCTTCGTTGCAAGGTATCCCATTTAAATCATTCTTCGTATTTCTATGATCCTTTTTACTTCCTATTTCAAGAGAGATAAATATTAAATATAATGTGCCTTTTTTTTTAATAAAAGTAAACTTATTATCCGATTTAAACGTTGTAGGTGGCATTTAATGCATTACGATTCGCCCCAAATATTATGGAACTCGGTAATAAGCTAACCAAAAGAATGAGAAGCAAAGGTCGTTATCTTGCACTTCATTTAAGAATGGAAAAGGATGTATGGGTTAGGACAGGCTGTCTTCCTGGTTTAACGCACGAGTACGATGAAATCATATACAAGGAAAGAAAATCCAGTCCGAAGCTATTGACTTCGAGGTCAAACATGACTTACCACGAAAGAAAAATTTCCGGCCTTTGCCCCTTGAACGCATTAGAAGTCGCAAGGTACATTTTTTAGAAATGCTTAATTTTTTTTATTTTTTTGAACTAATGGAAACTTCTTACAAAGGTACTATGTTTTTTATTTAGGTTGCTTAAAGCGTTGAAAGCTCCGAAAAGTGCGAGAATATATTGGGCGGGTGGGATTCCGTTGGGAGGAAAAGATGCTCTTCTGCCATTGATAACGGAGTTTCCTTATTTTTATAATAAGGAGGATCTTGCTTTGCCCGGAGAACTCGAGCCGTTTGTAAAGAAGGCCTCGTTAATGGCGGCTGTCGATTATATAGTTTCGGAGAATAGCGATGTTTTCATGGCGTCTCATGGTGGAAATATGGGCCATGCTATCCAGGTATAAACCGATTTCCAATTTTTTTGGTACGGAATTGGAATACATATTAGATTCCGATTTTCAATCCAATTTTTAAAATTCCAAAACAGAGAACGAAAATTAGACTTATAATATCAATATTATTATGCATTATATTCCGTTGATTCTGATCAGAAAATTCCCGATTTTGGGCCTAGTTTTTTTTCCATTCCAATTTCTGAAATTCCGATTTCCGATTTATTTTCGATCGGACTTTTTATTTCCAGATCCGGAATTGCTAAATTACAATCCAATCCGTCCAATTTTGTAGATTATGTCATGATTAGCAGATAATTCAGTCTCGTTCAGTGTCTGATTTAGTCCAATGATTTTCGAGTAGGTCCAAAAGAAAGCCAAACAAGGCCTTGTGAGATTTGTTACGAAAATATCTGAAATATAGTGTTAATCGTAACTTAATTATTACAACTCTTGTTTGTTAACTGACATATACGTTGTTTCGTTTGTCATGTAAAAAACAGGGGCATCGGGCATTTGCCGGGCATAAAAAGACGATCATCCCGAACAAAAGACAAATGATCCCTTACTTTATGAACTCTTCTATCTCCGAGATGGAATTCGAGAAAATCATATTCGATCTGCACCGAGATTCGTTCGGGCAGCCGGAAATTAGGACAAACAAAAACGGGAGGGACGTGACGAAATACCCTATACCGGAATGCATGTGCAATAATACGATACCACGTTCTTCGATCTAATTCTCTCTAAATAGCTATTTATGGCAAATTAATTTTGAACTTTCTGTTTATTTCTTTTCATTTGATTTATTCTTTCTTGTGTGCCTAAAAAGCCCACATTGTTACTACACATGTACATAATACAAAGATTATTATAAATATTCTTACATTTTTTACTAAGGTCCTTTTTGTACTGTAGGTAACTTATGAATATGACTTGAGGAGTGGTTAAAGATTCAGGTTGTTTCAATTTTCACCCCAATAGTTCTTGAAATTTGCAATTAGGCCCAACTTTTTCAGAATTTACAAAGAAAAATGTTGGGTCATTATCGTAAAGATCAATTGAAGACTGAGGTAATTAACATTGAGTGAAAAGAAAATTGAAGTAAAATGAAAAATAATAAAGTTGTCATTATATTTAGGCTAAATAGCACTTAAACCCCCTATAGTTTGAGTTTTGTGCACATGACCCTTGTACTATCAATATAACCAAATGAACCCCCTGTAGTTTGAACTTTGTGCACATGACCCTTGTATTCTTATCCTATGGTATTCCACTTGGTAAAAAAACATGTTCATTAAGAAACGAGGGAGTCATGTGTGATGATGCTAAAAATAGACCACCTCAAGTAGTTGAGATCGAGGGAGCTGGGAGAGTAAAGTGGATCACTGCTCACGTGCTAGATGACCCTGAGATACCTGCGAACAAAGAACACGTGAACTAGGCCGGGGGTTGATCCGGCGGAAACCCCTCCGACGCTCAAGTCAGACGTGCGGATTGTGGAAATAGTTGAGAGAATACAAATTATAGTATTACTCAAATAATAGGGCGTACCTTTAATAAATGAATTCCGTCGTTATTTATACTTTGACGATTGGGCTGTGGTTAATTTGTTGGGCCAAACCTTATTTGAAGGTAATTGGGGTTTTGTAATAGTATTCTTGTAGATCGGGCTCGTGGCCCAGAACGTAGAGAAATAGTAGGCTAATTGGGCTGGCCCAATTAGGCATATCAATGTGCTATATTGAAAGTACAAGGAGTCATGTGCACGCTAAAATCACAAAGGGTTTAAGTGCAATTTACCCTTATATTTATAGCTTAAGATATCTTAGTCGCGTATTTGTACTTGTAATTCAACAAATTCTAAAACGATCGTAAAATATATATAGAAGAAGAGACATAATCCAAAATATCTGCTCGTTAATCGTGTTCACATATTTCGTAAAAATATACTTACAAGTTACAATATATAGATTATTGCATGAAATTACAAAATTATCCTTTCCTGCATTTTCGGATATTTCCAAGTTAAAGTCTCAACGGCTGAGATTTAATTGGGAAGTGAGGGACGATGATCGGAACACTGCTTCGGCTTGTTGATGATGCTTCTTTATCACAATCTTGATCACTAATAAGATCAGCTTTCAAAGAAGGTGTAAAGCAACTGAGAAACAGAGAATAAAAACCCTTTATTAATGACATCATTGTTATATATGAAGGTTTTGATGAATTGAAGAATATGTAATATATCTTTGGAGATTGCTATATTTATGAATGAATGTGTAAGTATATAAATTTGTTACATTTTATTTATAGGCATGAAAATTTGTTTGGTAGTGAAGAAAGTTTGGAGATTAGTGGGCTGCAGACTTGGTGACCAAGCAAGCAAAAATCTCAACTTGTGGACCAAATTTTCCCTTAGCCTTTGTGCTTTTGTTGACTCATTTTAGCAAAAAGTCAAACCCTTGAAAATGATCCATTACTTTTTTACAAAACAAATGCATATCAACTCATCAAGAATTGAATTCATAGTAATAATAATTAATTAATTAAAATAAAAAAAAAAAAAAAAAAAAAAAAAAGCGAGAACTCTATCTATAGGTGTACATTGCCATGGAGTATCTCGAGATGGGGAATCGAACTCAGGTCTTTAGAAGCGGATACGGTTGGAAATTGGAATGAAATTTTCGAATTCCGTTAATTTCTCAGGTCTTTAGAAGCTGATACGGTTGAAAATTGGAATGAAATTTTCGAATTCCATTTATTTCGGCAATTAAATTTTGATTTATTAACAAGATTTATCATTATGAATTCCGAAAGTTCCAATTTGTTTTTTCAGAAAGGAATTGGAATACATATTATGTTACGATTTCTGATCCGATTTTAATTTCTGAAAATTTTGAATTTTTTAAAAAATATATATTCTTGTAATATCAATATTACTATGCATTTTGTATTATATAAAATTGAAATTTTACGAATTTCTGCCGATTTTTCGACACGAATATTTCTAATTTTGGAACAAGTTTTTCCGTTCCAATTTTTTCGAATTTTCTTGAAACGGAATTGGAATTAATTTTTCGACTACCGGAAAAAAAAAATCCAATCTGATCCGTCTGATATCCACCAATCTTTCAATATTTGTTAGGCCCAAAGCCTAATTCCTCACAATTGGGGTAATAATTCGAATTACAAAGCCCAATTCCAAGAACCCACCATTCTTGAAAACCCCATCACTGACAGTGACAACTGCCGTCTGATTTTTGATCCTTAAATGCGTCGAACCCACGCGACAAGTTTGGCACATCATTCGATTCTCTGCTAAAAACCCATCAAAAAAAAAATCGAAAATGCCGATGAAGGTGGTGGATGCAACAGTTTCAACATTTGGAGAGGTTTTTGAGAAATTTAAGAGTGAGGCTGATAATCACAAAGCAAATTTAATACTTTTCTTGGCCGACAATGAACCATCCACCAATCTTAGTTGGTGCCCTGGTAATACACTTATCACTCCACCCTATAATCATATATATCTCTTTGTTCTTGTTTGTCTGATATTATATTGGTTTTTTTTTTTTTGGTAGATTCTGAGTTGTTATATTTTCTGGAATTTAATTGTTGTATTAATCTTTTGTAATGGGTTTGGTTCTTTCTCGGTAAAATTTAATAGAAAAATATTTTTAAAAAAAAAAGAATCTTGAGAATTTTGTGGTTGTGTTCTTGATTTTTATTTTTTTTCACTAAGGATTAGTTTTTTTAATTTTTATTGTTTTTTTGACAAAATTGTGTTGTGGGTTTTGGATGGAATATAAGTCTTAATCTGACATGATTTTCAATTGAAAAAAAAAAAAAGGAATCTTGAGAATTTTTGTGGTTGTGTTCTTGATTTTGGTTGCACTAAGGATTAGTTTTTATTTATTTATTATTATTTATTTGACAAAATTGTGTTGTGGGTTTTGCATGGGATGTAAGTCCTAATCTGACATGATCTTCAATTGAAAAAATAAAAACAAAAAAAATAAGTGGGGGATAAAATATGATTTTAAATTAGTGGGGGATTTAATTTTGAAAAAAATTAATTTTGAGAACATCAAATTTGATTTAATCATGATGCTTAATTGCTTATAGTAGATTTTGTTATTCTAATTCCAATTTTCTCTTGAATATAGTGTGATAATATGTTCACTTTTATGCAATCTAAACATCACTAATGAAGAAAGACACTAGAAATAGTTTAATGTGAATCATTTATCATCGTTTTCTTGTCTATTTTTTTTTTGGATTTCGTTATCGGTCATAAAAATTAAATTACATTGAGGGGCTTACACGAAATCCAAACTATTTGAGATACTTTCGACTTTTTCGCAAATTTTCTATTTCGTTGATGTCGTTTTTTTTTCTACTTAAGATTGTGTGAGAGCTGAGCCAGTGATATACAAGAAGCTAGACTCTTCGCCCGATGATGTGGCTCTTTTGAGGGCGTACGTTGGAGATAGGCCCACGTGGCGAAATCCCGTCCATCCATGGAGAACGGACTCGAGTTTTAAGCTCAGAGGGGTTCCGACTCTGATCCGTTGGGAAGATGGTGCTGTAAAAGCCCGTCTCGAAGACCATGAAGCCCATGTTGAGCCCAAAATCGAAGCCCTTCTATCCGGAAATTAGATGACGATTTCTTTTTTCTTTTCGTTTTGTTTTCGATACACTTTTTTGATGGAATATTAAGCTGCTCTCTCTATCTTTAATAATGTGCACATTGTCTGAAGGGTGTTTGCAGTGAAATGTCTGGATGTGTTTTAATCATATTTGTGTTCGTTTACTCGCATTCGATATTTCAATCCTTCATTATCGAGATGTGTGCAGTGGGGGGTTAAAATCGGACCGATCGGATCGTAATTGACCCTTTTGGAAAAATTATGATTTTTTCGAATGTGAAAAACTAGTACCAATTTCATTCCAATAAAAAGCGGGAAAAAGAAATTGGAAATTGGAATTTCGGAAATTGGAATGGATTAACTTTTTCCAAAATCGGAAAATTTCAAATCAAAATTTCAGAATTTTCCAATTTTCCCTCACCTTAAATATAAAATACATGATAATATTGGTACTTTAATTGTAATATTCGTAAAAAAAAAAAATTGGATTATTTTTGGAACTTTAATCAGATCAGAAATTGGAACCTCGTAATTTCGGAATTTGTATTGAAAACAAAATGAGAAAATTTCGGATCGGAATTAGCGGAAATCAGAAATTCCGTTACAATTTCATTTGCACCAGCAAAATTTTCATAAATAAGAGCCTACAATATGAAGAATATTTGGAACTTGTGTATATTCTTCAAAAAAAATAGATCAAAATATATGTATCTTCATAAATATTAAGAAATACTAAATACTACTATTTTTTAAGTTAAATAAATAAAACAAAAGGCCTAGTAACTAATAATAACTACTACTTTTTAAGTTAAATAAATAATAAACAAAAGAAAAATAATTTAGTACAAATTCTTCCTAGTGAAGAAATTCTTCTCTGGTGAGATTATTGCAGGCCCTGCTAGTGTACATTTCCACCTGCATTAAAGACATTAATACCTATTAAACACTTTTTTCTCGTTGCAAAATGTACCGATTCCAAATAATTTCGATAATTGATAAGAAAAAAAAAAGAAATATTAATAATCAGACCCGTACCTATTTACACGAATAAATAGCACAATTTTTCAGCCGGAGAATTGCCCCTTCGATAGTTTCGGAGTAATCCTCAAAATAATATCGTCGTACGGTTTCTCTTGATTTGTATCTATAAGTCCGTAATTCTTCAAAACCTGCAAAAATTATATATAGATATATAAACCGATTTAGATTCTATTTCATTAGCAAAAATATTACACGAATATTAGGAAACATGTGTGTCGGAATTTTAGAAGTTACCAAAGTTTCGTAGAACATTCTAGCACATATTTTCTTGGGTTTGCCTTCTAGAATCTTCTTCAAACTGAGATCTCCCGGTGGTTTGTTCGAGTTGTTGTCCGAGATAGGAGTTGCTGAAGACTGCCTTTTCAAGTACTGTGCCAAAGCCCTGCAAACGAAAACCAAAACATTAAAAAAAAAAAAAAAAAAAAATTCCAACTACAGTAGAACCTCGATAAATTAATAACCTCGTTTAAATAATAATTTCTCTTGGTCCCCACTCGATAACAACGTATAAAATTATTAGTTCGATAATTTAATATTTCGCTATATTAATAGAATTTTGCCGGTCCCGACTGTATTAATTTATAGAGGTTTAACTGTAAGTGAATTACCTTGTTCGTGAAGACAATTGTTGCAGCTCGGGGGTTCCTTGATTCTTTGAGAACATACCAAATTCCGGTGTTGCTTCGGATCCTATTCAAACACGCGTAAGAAATATCAGATATCCTGTCTTAAAATCAATTCGTTTTAATTTTTTTTTTTTTAAAGCTCCATTAAAAGATTACCGATTGTTGAACTGCCATCTTGTTCTAGAAATCCAAGTTCCTGCCACATAAGTAAAGATATAAGCATTTCAAATGCAATAGGCTTATAACTTTGCACGTAAATGTCGATAAATAAATAATATAAAAATAAATATATTATATAAGCATGCATAAAGAACATACTCCTGGAGAAGGCACAAGCTCGGGAATGTCGGAATTGAAAGTGCCCCCGCCAGTATTGGGGGTTTCGATTTCCGAGAAAAAATTATTCGATGGTCCATTGTCTGGGGTGTGGAATATTCCGTCCCCATCGGTATATTCCGTCCGTCTTGACGGCGATCCAACAGTGGGGTTCACAGGAGTTGAGTAACCTTGTTTATTTGGAGAAGGCAGAACATCGGAGGGTATAAATCTCTCCGGTGTAGCAGCACAGTCGTTATTACGAAGCGTTTCGATTTCCATATCAGTAGCGACGACACCTGTCCCTTCGTTCGTTTCCTCTGTAATAAACCGATCAAGTTTAGAAGAGACAAAGTCGTCTCTATGTATGCTTTCCAGGTCAGCACAAGATCCTGCATTGTAATAAAACCCGATTTAGAGAAGAAAAAAAAAAAAAAAAAAAACCGAAATTCAAGTGATAAATAAATAGTACTTACCAGTTATAAACGGGTCGTAAAGGACACCTTCCTTTCTCATTCTCGATCTTTTGTTTCGTTTCCAAACGTGAAGGGAATCTAAAGGACTCGATCTCCTTTCCCGAAGAATATCCTTCGTGTACTTTAGGTTATTCTTCAAGTACCTAAAAATCGTCAGATTCCAAACATTATGGGATGACATTAGATACAAAATCGACGAAACATATGACAAACAAATCGTACTCATTGTTAAGGACAGTTGTCTCGTCAAAGAGCTGTCTCCTGTTCCTCCTAACTCTTGCCGGCTGTGCGACAGGTGGCGTCGGTTGTAGTTCCATTTCCGGTGATTCATGGACTGCCACAAAATAAATAAATAAAAAGTAATTATAAATTGTGATGGTTAAGTAAAAAAATCGATGATAAAAAACAATTGCACCCACCGAAATGAATTGGAGAATCCAACCGCACCGGCGAATGTTGTTCTTGGTGATTTTCAAACGAAGGAACATGGTCATCAGCCGGCGGCACCACTGTTGTTGTTTCGGGTGTAGATGGAGTGGTCGAAGAGGTTTTGTTATCTCTATTGAATTGTTCCTCGAGGAATTTATCGGGCTCCGCCCGATCGGGCAGCTTCGGTGAATTGTTAAAATCGAAACCATTTCTTCTAGCATCGCGCATCAATTCAATACTCGGTAAATCTTGAGGAGTTCTATTTCCGACATTTATATCATCATTTCCAAATAGATTATCATTATTATTGTTGTTATCGTTGCTAGGAGGAGAACGAGCATCGAAATCATCTGGAGGAGGAGGAACACTGCAAGGGCAAAAGAGTAAAATTACACAACTCGCTCAAAAGGGCAAAAGAGTAAAATTACATAATCTAATGGAAAAGGACATACTCTTCGTCCATTGGCTCGTGCGTAGATTCTGAATTGTCTCCCGTGAAAGACGAATCCTTCAAATCATGCTGCGATAGATAAACGGTCTTCAGAAAAATATGAGCACACAAAAAAAAAAAAAAAAAAGATATTTAAATGCATATGCAAGAAAATGGTGTTACCTCGTTAAAATGGATGACGATATAGGGATCTCTATCAGTCGGAATTTGCTCTGTGACAAAATATCGTAAGTCGTAAAATCAACATTATTACGAAAAGAAAATTAAGCCGTCACATTTGATATAAGTAAGTACCTGTCAAAGTTATGTCCTCTTGCCTCAATAAATGAGAATCCTCGGACCTAAAGAATTACAAATCCGATAATTAATCTTCGTACAAACCTAAATATTTTCGCCAAAAAATAAAAAATTAAAATTAAAGACTTTTACCAGTCGTTGCGAAAATCGTCCAACTCGAAGGAATCAAGATTAAAATTTTCTGGCAAAGTGACGGACTTAAACGAAGCGTGTGTCGCGTCGTTAGGAAGATTGACGTTCACGGTTGTAAAAACACGGTTTATTGTAATCCGAATTTCGTTGCAGTCTTCGTAGAGATAGTCGACTTGTTTCGAATATATGCGTACGACTCCAAGTAGAAGATGCCCCGACATTCTCAGTGCAATAGGCACCTCCGGAAACATGATTCTCTCTGCAAATTGAGTTTCATAACAATATTCAATTTTTTTTGCAATAAAAAAAACGTAATTTTAAAGTACGAAATCAAGAACAAACGCAGAAAAGAACTCCTATTTACAAACATTTCAACAACTTTCAATTTTTCAAAAAGACGTAGGATTAAATGATTCCATATCTGCTGATGCTAACATTTAGTAAATATACACTACTAAATATTCGAACTCAACTGTGGAGTGACGTCGAATTTGAGTAAAAATTAATATATCAATGCAAATAATATGAATCGAGAACAAAGAATCTTGATTGGTAAGTGATATTCTTTTTAAATATATCTACGGAAAAATGTAATCTTTAAATGAATATCCACATTTGCCATAAATTTGCTGAACATAAACCGAAGATGAAACAAATCTCATGAAAAAAAATTGAATCTTTATCACAAATCAAAGAAATGAACCCGCATTTGCTTCGTTTTTCTCTAATCGAATAAAATAAAACTCTTATCGGCAAGAAAATCAAGAACCAAAAGTGGATTCACAAAAGGACGAAAAAACCCTTAAATTTTAAGACTACAAATTGATAAAATTAAGCGGAGATGAAACAAATCGCATGAAAAAAAATTGAATCTTTATCACAAAATCAAAGAAATGAATCAGCATTTGCTTCTTTTTTCCCCTAATCGAATAAAAAAAATCTTATCGAACGGCAAGAAAATTGAGAACCAAAAGGGGCTTTTAGCAGGGAAGAAAAAAAAACCCTTCAATTGTAAGACTACAAATTGATAAAATTAAGCAGAGATGAAACAAATCGCATGATAAAAATTGAATCTTTATCACAAAATCAAATAAAATGAACCCACATTTGGTTTTTTTTTTTCCCCTAATCGAATAAAAGAATATTATTATCGAACGGCAACAAGAAAATCGAGAACCGAAAGGGGCTTTACAAAGGGGAGAAAAAAAAAACCTTAAATTTCAAGACTTAAAATTGATAAAATTAAGCAACAAATAACTAAACACCACACGGCCAGGAATGCAGAATTGACTACAAAATCAAGTATTAGCTTCTCATGAACTGAAACCCTACAAACCACTAAAAAAAAATCTGCTTTTCTTTTTACATAAATAAACAGAATGGTAAAAGTAGGTGCGAGTACAGAAATAGGCGAATCGAAATCACGAACCGACGGTGGACGGAACATTGGTGGCAACGTAGTGAGATTTTTTGAGCCTGTGCTGCAAATGGGCGGCGCACCAAACAGTGCCTAAAGGCCCCTTCCTTGCCAGAAACGTGTGCGAATAGAACATCCCCTTCTTCTTCTATACGGCGGCGGGCGGCGGGTTGCGGTGGCGGTGGGGTTTGGTGTGTGTTGTGTGTGTGAATTAAAAAGGGTAGGGTGGGCGGGGTGGGGGGTTTTGGGGGGAGGAGCGGGAAGGGAAAGAGGCGCGAAAACAGAAAAAAATTGATTGAATTTCCTGAATTGTTATGTGAAATTGGGGCTGTAATTTGGGGGAATTTACGAGACTGCCACCGGATTTGTGGCGGCTTCCCACGTACGTTTTCTACAGTCTTCCTCTTGCAACGGTGGACGTGTGGGGGGTGGGGGAAGTGGCCACGTGGCAAATTCTTTAAGGAGCCGTTTGGATTCTATAAAATTTCGAATCTTCATGGAATAATTGAGAACAATTGGAGACTTTTGAATAAGGAAATATGTGGCAATATATTAAAAATATTTATATATCTATTTGAGTATTAATTTTGTTGTAATAAACTATATACCCACTATAACCTCGATAAATCAATACACCATGTTTTTAATGACATTCGCTTCATAATAAAAAAAATTCGGTCCCGAATTAGTATGGACGTACTAAATTTTCAGTTCGATAATTTAATATTTTTTAGCTAAATTGTTATAATAATTTAATTGTCCCGACTGTATTAATTTATAGAGGTTTAACTGTATTTCTATTAAGGGGTCTTAAGATATAAGTCACTGGTCCTTATTAGAATTAAATGACAAGTCTAATTAAAATTTTCTTCACATTCTTTATTAAATTCATTCAAAAAATGCCCCTCTACTCACAAATTCAAAATTACAACATACTGTAAATATACTATAATGAACTATGTTATTATTTAACATTTTTAAGTTTGTATCTAGCATTTTTTTTTACGTGGAACACGTTTTTTTTCTTTTTTCCCCCTCATTTTTCATATTTTTTTTATTATATAAAAATCTATTGTTTCCCTTATTTTCTATATAAATTGAAAATTATGATTTCTTTTGTTTTTTTTCATTTTTCTTATTTTTTTATTATATAAAAACCTATTTCTTTCCCCTTCATTTCTTCATAAATTAAAAATTATGGTTTTTTAATATTTTTTTTCGGTGGTAAACATCTATAGAAACCCCTAGGAACCGTAGTAATCCGTAGTTACCCACAGACATCTTAAAACTCTAATTCCTCCTTTGAACCTTAGCCGCCAGACACCACAGACATCCATAGACACTCATAGACATTTGTAGACATCCAAATCGAAAAATCTTAAATTTTCCCTACCAAACCCTAGATCCGATCCGCCGCCGCCGCCGCCACCACCACCACCGCCACTACTCCTCTCTCCCTCCCCCACACCCAGACCCACCTCACGACTCATCCCTATTGGTTGCCAACAAACAACGAGCCTACCATCCCCTGCTCAGCGTCAAAGAGCCTTCAGATGCAACCACTACACCGAGCGCCACCATAACCGTCGCATTCTACCATAACCGCCGTCACTATAGCCGTCGCCACCTACCATAACCACCGTCAGCCTCTATACTATTCCACTATAATTGAAAAGAGAAAAAGAAAAGGAGGAAGAGGAGGGGGCGTGAGGAGAGAGAGGGGGGAATGTGGAAATGTGTTGAGTGGCGTGAGAGAGGGGAAAACAGATAGAAAGAAATGAGAAAAGAAAAAAAAAAGATACGTGACTTTTATTATGTATTGTAAGGGTATTTTTTGATTAAACAAAAATTAAAGGATGTGTATCAATTTTTATTTTAAAATAGGGATATAGTTAAAATGTTCTATTTGAGTTGTCACTTATATCTATATAAGTTTGGTTTGAGGGGTGTGAGGCATATTACCCCTTCTATTAATTAGTATCAATAAAACCTTGTAATGAATTTTAATGTACTAACTCTTGTCCACCCAAAGTTCCATTATTTAACTAAAATGTTAAATCTCACACACAAATTATTGAATCGGCAAAATTCATTTATTTTCTCGCGAAATAACACACAACCATATCAGACATTAGAAAAAAAATATCAATTTAATAAACAATACTAAATATTTAAAAAATATTAACAATAAGAAATTATTTAAAAAATGTTCAAGAGAATCGTGGAAATGTTGAATTCATTGTAGTTTTTGAGTGATTTTGAGAGGACGCCCGAGAAGGAAGAAACGAGAGAAAATTTTACAAGGATAGAGAATTTTTTTTTTCAATTTTTGTTCATTAACTTTTAGTGCGAGATTTAACACCTCCCATTGTGTAATCCAGCCAATTTATATGACTCAATCAATTTAATACTTATCTTTTGTTAAAATTTATTAAAATACTTTTTACGAAAATCTTATATATAAAAGAAAGAAACGCTAGGGCAACCCTAAGAAACCCTAATGTCATATTTGTATTTTTTTTTCAATTTTTATCAAACTTTTATCTCCTTAATATTATTTTAAATATTATTTTCGAATTTTATCATATTTGTATCCCCTAAATATTATTTTAAATATTATTTTAAATATTATTTTTTAGTTTTATCAGATTTTTGTCTCCTAAATATTATTTTTTTAGTTTTATCAGATTTTTGTCTCCTAAATATTATTTTTTTATTTCTATCAAATTTTTATCTCCTAAATATTATTATAAATAATATTTTTTAATTTTATCAAATTTATATCTCCTAAATATAATTTTAAATATAATTTTCAACTTTTAGCACATTTTTATCTCCTACATATTATTTTCGAATTTTATCAAATTTATATCTCCTAAATAATATTATAAATATTTTTTCGAGTTTTATCATGTTTTTATTAGTTTTTTATCTCCTCAATATTATTTTCAATTTGAATCTTATTTTTGTCTCCTAAATATTAATTTCGATTTTTATCTCCTAAATATTATTTTAAATAATAATTTTGATTTTAATCATATTTTATCTCCTAAATATTATTCTAATTATTATTTTCGTATTTTATCAACTTTAATCTCATTAACATTATTTTAAATATTATTTTTAATTTTTATCAAATTTTTATCTCCTAACTATCATTTTAAATTTTATTTTCGATTTTTATCAGATTTTTATCTCCAAAATATTATTTTTTGATTTTTTATCAAATTTTTATCTCCTAAATATTATTTTAAATATTATTATCGATTTTCATCAAATTTTTATCTCCTAGATATTATTTATAATAATCTGATTTTCGATTTTTACAGAAAAGGGTAAATAAATCTGATTTTCATACCTAGCGGATTTTGAGACATCGTTTTACAGAATGTCTGCAACATTTGAATTTTATTTCTTCCCTGCCTAATGCTTCTTTTTTTGGTAACCCGACTTAAGATTTTGTTTCTTATCTTCTTTTTCATCCTATTGACTGTGTGGTAATTAGTTTACATCTTTTTCCATCATGGCTTATAGGTAATTTCATTTTGTTAAATTATGTGTTTCATTAATTTATACCAAAGATTTCAAATTTTATGTATAACAATTGTTTCATTTTATATGTTATTGGACATGTTATTGAAAGGGATGATTTGAGAGAATTAACCAAAAATGGGCGGAGCCACAAGCTATTGGAAGTCGACATTCAAGACTTATTGTTTGTATGCGATATTTAATTTATAGTTTATATTTATTTTTGTTTCTTAATTTTCCAATTGTTAATTCCAGTTGCAAAACAACCTTAAAATGAAGCAGTGGAGAAGGGCTTAGTTCCGATGCAAGATGTATAGATGGTCTTTTACGATGGTATGTTGTCGATAGTTTAGTTTTGATTATGTTAATTAAGTTATTGAATCTAATTACTTTTAAGTTCAACATGAAAGACATAGTTGATGATTTTTTTCCTGGTTCAAATTTTCAATCTACTGGTATTAGCTGATTCAATTCATTTGGAAAATTATTCAACAGCAAAGTTTTTTTTTTTTTTTTGTGTGTAGTATACTTAATAATGTTCCACTGATGAATTATTAATGAATGATTATAAAAGAATTTTGATCATACGATACATCAAACGTTTGTTTATATTCTTACAACATCAAAACAATGCAATTTGCTATCCCGTGCATCGCACGGGTACAATTACTAGTACATTTAATATATGCGTTTATTTCTTCTTCGACATTAACATTCTCTTCCACACATTCTCTTCCACACATTCTCTTCCACATAGCGAATTTAAGTATACAACCCTTGGAGTACAAACTTAGTTTTTTAAAAGATATTTTTTATTTCATTTATTTGCATTATTTTGTCAATTGTATTTTCTTGAATCACTTAATTTTCTTTGTTTTTGAAGTTATGTTACTGCTGTTGTTTCAGATACAATAGCCAGCTTCTGAAATAACACTAACTTTTTGATGACTAACGAGGTGTTTGGGCATGTTTTTCTACAGTGAATAAGCGGGTTACTTTGCTCATAATATGTTTTTAGGTGTTTACAAAATTAACTTTTGCTTTTGCTTCTCTTAAAATAATCTGCTTTAAGCTATTTTTTTAAAAGCACCATTAACCCTGTTTTTTCAATTTTAGTTCATTTTCCGAAATATTTGCAAACACCCCCAACTTTTAGAAATAAGTACTTAAAACTAACTTAAATCACAATCACTAACTTCTGCTTTTAAATAATTATTTGTAAACACCACCTAAATATTTAAAATTATAATTATGTATTCTTACTGATGCAATAGCTATTATTTTTATCTGAATACTCATTAAAATTAGAAAGATCTTGTTAATACAAAAAATATTTGCTTAATTACTTGTGCTATTTTATATTATTACTAAAAAAAATGTTAACTGAAAAACAATTAACATTTGGGCTGTCATTCTCAGACTTCGAGTGGGCCCATTTGCTCTTTATCGCGCGTCTGCCTTAAATCAATGATTAAATTCCACTTTCCATTTTTTACATTGGATCGATACCATTTACTCCATTCGACTCTCGATTGCATCGATTTGCCCCTTGTATTTGAAAAATGTCTCAATGCAGCCATCGCCGTTAGTTTTCAGACATTTAACATTGACACCGTTTGATCTAAGTCTGAAAATTACAAAGAAAACACCCCTCTTAAATAATTATTAAAAAAAATTAAAAATTAAATAAAAAATAAATTGTGGATGACGTCGTGGACTATATTTTCTTGTTGTCTTGAATTTTTTGTCCATGTTTTCTCGTTGTCTTGATTTTTTTTTTTAATTAATTAAAAAAAATTAAAAATTGAATAATTTTTTTTTTGTCCATCTCAAATGTTTTTTCGTTGTCTTGATTTTTTTGTATTTTTTGTCCATGTTTTCTCGTTGTCTTGAATTTTTTTATTTTTTTTTTTGTATTTTTTTTTTGTATTTTTTGTCCATGTTTTCTCGTTGTCTTGAATTTTTTTTTTATTTTAATAATTATTTAAACTGGGAAATGTGGCGAGCTTAGATCAAACAACTAACAGCGATGACTAGACACGGCCACGGGCCGGGTTTGACCCGGACCCGACCCGTGGATTGCCCCGCCCCGCCCCGTTGACCGTTGACCGGGACCCGCCCATACGCGGGTCGGTTTCGGGTCCCCAGTTTCAAGACCCGAGACCCGACAGGTCCACCCGTGGGACTTGACCCGAGTGTTAATTGCAGCTTATTATCCAAAAAGGGGAAATATGCAATAACCCCCTCAAATAGAAAATATTTTGAACTAAACCCAATTGACTATTAAAGACTTTTGCCTACACCCAAGTTTCATTCTTAATTAGTGAGACCCCACTAACTAGACATGATAAGACTAAAGTGTCCTTTTGTGATTAGGTTTTTAACGTGATATAATTTATTTCACTATTTCACTCCCCCTCTCTCTCTCTCTCTCACGTTCTCAATCTCTCATCTTCTCTTCTTTTTCTTCGTCTTTTTTTTTTCCTTTTTTTCGTCTTTTGGCAGATCTGTATATACGCAAGTATTTTTGGGCGAGATCGAGGTGCCTAGTCGTCGTCTTTGTAGAGCTCTATGCTTGACGTTGAAGAAAAAATGCGTGGAAAAGATCAGAGATTGTACGGAATTGTATTTTTTTTGTTTTTTGTTTTCTTAATTTAGTCTATGGATTATAATGTTTGGTTCGCAATTTACGAGCGTTTGTTTTGTTCAGAGCAAAATGTATGGGGTTTGTGTCGTCCGAGTTGTATCTGATTTCATTTTATCTCGATTTACAGAGTAGTCACATAATAGTCATGTTCACTGTTCTGTTAATAATTATGACTATTGTTGATTCACTCGATTAGTGATTTATGAATTTCTTGTTTGTTCTCCACTCTCTCTTTCATTCACCGTCGTTGTCGTCGCCTCCCCCTCCTTCTCTTTCGTTACTTTCGATTTTTTTTTCTCCAGATCTGGAGCAGAAGCATTAACGTGACTATAGTCTGGTTCGAATATGACTATCGATGATTCACTCGATTAGTGATTTATTAATTTCTCGTGTTCGTTGTTTCTGTCGATTTCTCTCTCTTTACACCACCATCGTCTCCCACATAGATTTGTACACCACCACCACCGTCATCTCTCGTTGCCGTCGCCTCCTCCTCCGTTTCCACGTAAGGCTCTTTCTCTCTTTTTTCGTTATCTTTATCGTTTTCTCAGTTTTTTTTTCCAGATGCCATCACCACCACCGTCACCGCCTCTTTCACTCTCTTTCCTTCACCACCGCCACCACCGCCGTTGTTGTCGACTCCCATCCCTCTCTCTCTCGTTATTTTTCTATCTTTATTTTTGTATTTTCGATTTTTTTTTTCAGATCTGAACAACAGCAGTAACATGACTATAGTCATATTTATGTATTTTTCGAATATGACTGTAGTCATATTCGAATATGACTATTGTTGAATATAATCTATCATCTTGTTTTCAAGTTGACTTCTAGTAAGTAGATTCAAATTTTTAATTTTTTTTTGATTTGGTAGCAATTTTTTCTAGGAATTTGAAAGCAGATTTTTAGGAATTAAATTGTTATTATAGAAAGAGAGGAAAAAGGAATAATTGAGATAAATTATACTAATTAATCCTAATTAGCGGGATTTAGGTGCCTAATTAATAGGAATTTTGTAAATAGTGCGGATTTAGTTGCCTTATTAATAGGAATTTTGTATATTTATTATAGGAATTTTGTTAATACTAGATAATTATTAAAAAAAAAATGGGTAGTATAAGGGTAAAATTGGAAATAAATATTCTAGGGGGTTTTCACAAAGGAAGAATTATGGTATGGATATATCACTATTTTTTATCTATTGGAGGGGTGTATTGCTAATGACCCCATCCAAAAATGGGTCAGATGGGTTTCGAACTCGGGGCAAATTGAAAAGAATAGGAATAAATTTCCACACTGAGCCAAACACAACGTTTGATAATATATAGGCAATAAAAAATATATATAATATAATAAGCCGGTAAAATGATTTAATTGGCATATAAATATGTTAAATAAATTATTAATTTTCATATTAATTATTAGTAAATAAGTTTAATTAAATTATTAGCAAATGCAAACTTTAAATATATATAATCACGGTTAAATACTTCAAAACATCTATTATTAATTACTACATTAATATAATCTCCACTATTGAAAAATATATAGGATTGAATCAATTCAATATTTAAACAAATGCGTAGACTTAACACAAAATCACTTTTGTAATTAAAATCGATAGTGTGAAAAAATCGAATGAAAAATAAAATAAGATGTTTATTTAAAAAAAATTAGATTATAACTCATTTCAATGAATTTAAATCGATTAACCTCAATTGTTGACAATAACTTGTTAATAGTATTGAGTATTTTATCATAAGATAATTATTTAAAAATATAAATGATGTTTAACAAAAATAGATTATATCTCATTTTAATTAATTTTCTTACTTTAAAAATAATATTATATATGACTAGTATATTCAAAATATTATGATGTAATTTCTCCTTTAATAATTGGTTTAATTTGTAAAAATCGTAGGAATTAAATTGTAGATAATATGATTTAATCTTTTTTTTTACATATACATTTTATTCAAATATTAGAATTGAATCGTAAGATTTAAATGGATTAAGCTCAGGTTCTTTCAATTTATTTTATTTTTTATTATATTATAGTTGTTAATAATTTAATTAAAATTCTTTAATAATTATGAATGTGATAATTAATAATCCAAACATTATTTTTATAATCATTTTACACTTAATTTATTGGTATATATATTTTTTCAAGTAATTTCACAAACAATTGCCTTGTCTCACTTGTTTGGATTGGCATACACATTTGAGGCAACCAGAGTTCGAACACCATTCAAAGCATATTTTGGACAAAGTTTAAAAATCCGGTTCGGACCCGGCCCGGCCCGGAACCGACCCGGACCCGGGTGGAGTACAATGTGGTAAAATAATATCGAGCCAAAGTATATGCGGCCCGGCTGGGGTAAAGTAATACCGAGCCAAAGTATATGAGTAAAGTGAAATTTACGCTCAAATAAAGTAATGAAAATAAATAAAATATGAAAACAATTAAAATGATTTAAAACCCATTTATTTTAGCACGAAATGACCCCAACAAATTCAATTAATTTGTTATTGTAGTTAAAAAAATTATTTTGGTCATTTTGTAAACGAAGTGGAAGAAGTGTACAACACCCCTCTCTTTATCTTAAACCATAAACCATTGCGTTTTAATCGAAGGTTTGTCGCTATTTCTGCTTCGCCGTCGTTGTAATTGAAGTTAAACCGCTTGAAATTTAACGGCCATACCTTATTAATTATAAAATCTTTATAACAAATTCTCTTTTCCTTGTATTCTAATTTTGTATAGCTTATATTTATCAAGTATATAAGATAACATAAAATTTTGATTTTTTTTCTTCTAATAGAGATAATAACTAAATATATATTTTAAATAGGAAATAAATAAAAATAATGACATCTAAAACAAAATTCTATCCAAGCAACTATCAAT
This sequence comes from Erythranthe guttata, assembly GCF_000504015.1. The sequence goes on from NW_012193636.1 coordinate 87,047, forward strand.
AAAACATGTCACATATCTAAGTGTGCGTACTGTCACGGACTTGTCCTCTTAACAACGAATTGTGCCTCTTAAATGCTTGGATATGTTGAATTATTGTTGGATGACTATTTGATCTAACAGCTAGGAGTTGTTCACTAGACCACTCCAAAATATTCCTACAAAATATCTACAAGGGAGGGTTCTAGAAAGTTTTCAAGAATCCTCCAAGGATCTCTACCCATCTCTATACGTTTGGGTCAACTTGGATCTAACCTTATTTGGGCTAAGTCTCGGGCTTCTTAACCTCCCAACCCAAGGGAAACTGGCAAAGGGTTTGGCCACACTGGCGGGCCGTGACAGTACGTTAATCTGCAGGTCGGGGAAGGGTTATTTCTGTTGGGAATCGGACACGTGTACGCAACGGAAAACAAAAATTTTATGTGAATTAAACGAATTTAAAACACAGAAACACGTGCTCGATAATTAAAAACAATTAATTGCGGTACATTTGCGTTTCCAGCGAAATTAATAACAACATACATGCTTAATTACTTAACCGAAATTAAATCAATTAACATGCTCGCGTTTATATCAAATAATCATGCTCGCAATAATAAAAACAGTTTCATGTAGACACGTAAAATCATACATGATTTTTATTGAAACGAACATGCATATATTAACTTAAACGACAACGAATCGAATGACAATGGATTCGAAACTTTACCTCTTGAAGTGTGAGGTAGGCGCACTAAGCAAAGCTGGATTGCCACGTAAACCAATCCATGTAATCTGGGGCAGCAACGGCGATGCAGCAGCAGCGATGAACCGAGCTACGGCGGCGCGTGTGGTTCACGCGCTGTCTTCGGGCGGCGTGTGGAGTTGCGTGCGGCGTCGGCTCGTGTGTTGCTCCTCGGTGCTGCTCCTCGATTCTTCGATCTTCGATCTTCTTCCTCTTGGATTTTACCTCGTATACTTTGATCTACTAGAACGTGGCACTAGACACGTTATAGTTAGAAAAACGGAAGAATAGAAAAGAGGAAAGAAATACCAATAGGATCGGCCAACGGATGGCTGATTCCGGCGAGATGGTGGCGACGGCGGCGATGGTGACCGCGGGTTGAGATCGACCGAGAGAGGTGAGAGCGGCTAGGGTTTAGTTCGTGTGTTATCTTTGTGTAAGACCTATAAATCAAGTATTTATAGTGTCTTGCAAAAAACCCTAACGGGCTTAAGTTGGACCGGGCCCAACAACTTAAGTTCGTTAGTTCTTTTATTTGCTCGCCTCTCTCAATTCGATGATCGGAAAATTGTAACAATTATATTTTCGGAATCATTATAATGTCCTTGTCATTACGAGTGCTAACTCTCGATTTCCAACTTTTCAAAAGTGGAAACCCTAATTCAGTGCACTTTCTAAACTTGAAAACTTCCCGATTTAGAAAGTTCACTAAGATGTTTGCCTATTCTTTTCCTTTTCTTATTCTCATTCATAATTCCAAATTACGAATGTTGGACCCAATCATATTGACTTCCAATCATGCAAAGATAAACCATTTTATCTCTGACCGTTTATTCAAAGATCTCATCTGCACGAGCAGTGTGACCCTCGTGGGCCCACAACCCTTTGTGGTCAAAACTCGTCCCTTAGAGTTACGATTAAGATGAAACTCGTTTCACTTTAATCACCCAACGAATCAAGATTGGCGTCACGCAACTACGCGTCATGATTCCCTAGATACAAATAAAGAGCCTGCAAGAACCTTCAGATATAGTTAGCGTACAGTACGATCCCTTCGATTCATATGTCCCGATTGAATTAGAGGCATTGGTTCATCGAGACCTCTTTATTTGTTCAATGACGGTGCGATCGTTCTAAGTGTTGTAATCGTTATGTGCATGACTTAGAGAATCGAATTCTCTAATCATCACTTAGTCAGCTCTAGCCAGAGACTTAGAGAGATTACAAACTATAAGAACACACAGGACAACCAAGACTATTCTAGCGATCGAATCCCCGACTACAATGCATAGACCTCTCACTAGATTTCAGACTGCACGAACACTGGCCCTTGGGGTGGTCCTCGGTGGAACTCAGAGACAAGTCACGATACAGCTGGTCCTCTAGTGAAGTCACAGTGATGTCTAGGTCATAAGAACTAATGGTGTACAACTATACCACATATATCTCTACTCAATTATTGGGAACCACTTAGAGATTTTTAGGGTGAGAGAGTTCAGTGAACTCGTCAACTTACGAGCACCCACTTATGCATGCCGATATCACAATACCGTTTACTGATGAGATGCAGTACACATACACTAAGTGCTAGTCTCTTAATGGGAAAGGCCGATATCTTCATTGGTGGCGTAACCCTTCGACTAGAAACACGTTTAACAGTTATAATACTTAAGTAAATATCTCACGATCCTAACGACCAATTACTAGTACTTGTAATAACTGTAAGGACTATATCTATGCTTGTGACAAAGGGACAAAGATATAGAATGCCAAGGTGTTTTATCATTAATACGAATAAAAGTTCGTTTATTACCATAATAAATACGAAAGACCACAGTCACATGTTGGCTTGTTGGTCACCTACTCTAACAATTTCTATGCTACACCTGGGGCACAAAAATATACAGTAACATATACGCAGACGCACAAAATCACACATCAACACATTCACAGATTTCCAGAGTTTCAGACAACACTGGGCGCATGCAAAAACCCACCTTTGCTTTTGGATGAGGAGCAAAGGTATTGACAGTCGCACACACCAATTCCATTGACAATTCACGGTCCTTTGAACCGGAAGAATCTCCATTTGAAGGTAGCTTCACTTTGCTGAGTTTATAAAAGTGATATTCGAAAATAATTTTAATCGAAAATGAGAGAGAGGGAGGGAAACCAGAACTTCTAATCTAAATATAACTCTATTATAGTCTGATTGACACTTTGCACCCTCAAATTACATGTGATTGGCACTTTGCATCCTTAAATTAAAAGGATAGTATAGTACAAAGAAGACCAATTCCCTAGGTTGTGGGAAATTACGAGGAGTCTCTTGCTATTTTTTTATTTTAAGGTTGAAGAGTGCCAATTACCACTCTATATAATTATAATAATAACAATCCTAAGGTCCCTTTTGGTTGCCAAGATAAAATTAGTCGAGATAAGATTAAATAGTCTAAACCGCAGACGACGGCTTTGTTTGTTCTGTTATGCGTTATTCTTCGAATGGGTGTTCTTGATAGAGAAAACACCAAGCCCGCCATTAATCCAATCAGTGTTGTTAGAACCAGATCGAACCGGCCGGTCAGACCGATTCGACCGTGACCCGGCAATAAAGCGGTCCGGTCTAATATCTAAAACCGAAAAAATCGAAAACCGGGGTCAAATGACTAAAATCTGGTTTGACCGGGTAAAACTCGAGAACCAACGAGTCAGTCAAGGAACCCAGTTTTCTGTCAAAACGTCTCGAATCACCGTTAAGTTGGTTATTTGTGGCTAGATTTGAGTGAATCTTCACATACTTAGTAGTGGATGGCCGGATCTAGTCATGAGTGGTCGAATGATTGTCGGATATGATCATGGGTGATCGAATAGGGTTAGCCAATTACTGGATTTGAATAATAAAAAATGGAAAAATATAGAGTATAAGCAATAAAATATAATAAAAAGTGAAGTAAATTAGATAAAAGTGAAAATAATAACTCGGAGATTAAAAATATAAAGAAAATAATATTTTTAAAACATTAAAATTAATAAAATAATGGCATATTAAAAAAAAAAATTAAAAATCCGGTTAAACTGGTTCGACCCTATAAACCCATGATACAAATGGTCGTCCGGTTCTATAGCCGGTCCGATTATGAAAACATTGAATCCTATCATAAAATCCATAAAATCCATTTATTTAGACTTGAGAAAGAAAACTCATTAGCACAACTAAGAAATTAACGTAGGGTTTATGAATTTATATATCTTTATCTTATATATATTAGCATTTTTCCCCGTGCGATGCACGAAATATTATTTAAATAGTGAAAAAAAAATATCAATTAAATACATACACTAATATAGTGAAATTTAATAATTTAGCATTATTCGTATTGAATTTACACCTTTATCTCTTAAGATTTGAGATATATTGATGAAAATTAGGAGATCAATAATTGTTAGAAATTATAGTTAAAAAGTTAGTTCAAAAAATATTAAAAATAAATAATTACATAAGTAGCAATAAGGTAGGATTCTTCATGAGTTAGTTTTAATTTTGATAATTGTTAAAAATAAATTATAGTTAGAAATTAATAGAGAAAAAATATTAAAAATAAGTAATCACTTATATATAAGATTACAAGATAAGATAAGATATATATGAAAGAGTAACCTATATAGACCTATATTTAAGGGCATTTTTGTCAATTTTTATTTGGACAGTTTTTTTTTCTATTCGAAATTCAGGTAAATAGCTATTCAGATTTTTTTAGCCAATTTTTAAAGTTATTTAAATAGATTACAAATTTACATTGATAGACCACAAACTAGGAATAATTAAACCAAAGAACAAATTATTCTGTTTATTAGAATTATAATTCGTATGTAACATATACAAATATCAAGAACACACACGCAAAAAAAAACAAAAAAAAAATCCACCAATCACCATCACAGCATGCTATCAGTTCTAGCAGTCAATCTCCTGAAGAAGTTACTTGGAACAGAAGGCAACTTGCTCCTAAACCTCGGATGCCTCAAATAGTACAACCCTCCAACAAGCACCACCACCCTCGCCGGAGACACATACATCACCACCGCCGCACAAAGGCAGAACACAACAAATAGACACGTGGCCCTAGGGTCCCTCCACGTCAGCAAGGACTGCAGCCTCTCTCCCTGAGTCGCCACGTCGCCGGCCACCGTCTGAATCCTCCCGGCCACACTCCTAAGCCGGTCGTACCTCATCCTCACGACATCGTTCTCCCTCGACGTCGGGAACGTGTCGAACTCCTCGTCCAGCTCGTCGGGGTTCACCGCCTCGGCCCACGACAGCTTCGCGTCCATGTGCGGCGGGCCCCGCGGCCGGAGCCGATAGTTCCACAGCCCTATAAGGAAGCCGTATAGAAAGATCGTCGGGAGTATCAACTCCGGGTAGCAAATGAGTATCAAGAACAATACGTGGACTAAAACCGAGGTCGTAGGGTTTTTCCAATGGCATACGTCGTTAAACCACCGGTTCGTCGAGATTATACCGGATAAGAGCGACATTATCCGGAAGAAATTCGCCTTGCTCCGTCTCATGCTCCAGACGTGCGAATCGACGTCGAGCATGTACTCAACGACCTCCTTTCTGAGGGGCGGCTCGGCTCTGCCGAGCCGAGCCGCCACAATGGTCATGGCTTGGTATCTGAGGTTTTCGACCTGGTTCACGGTGAAAGGGTGTATGTAGTGCATTTTCGGGAGGAGAGGGTGTCCGTAGATGTGTATCGTGTGAGCGAGCGAGAGCGTCGTGAATCGGACGGCCAGTTGGATTTCTCCCGTTTTCTTCACACCCGAAGGGTGCAGGACGAGAAGCGGATATGAGTGTGTGTAGACACGGTGGGCATCGAGGGCCGATAACCTAATGCGAACCTTCCCGATTCTCGAGTCTCGTTGTTGACTGGCGTCGGGCTTGTTTCCGCTTCCTAGATGGCAATTGTCGAAGACTCCGAGCGTCAAGACGGTGCACGGATCGTAGACTTCCCACGTGTATTGCTCGTTCCACTTAGGGCTAAAGCTGTCGATGATCGTCCTCGTACGAGTCCATTTCTGTCCGTATTTCGCCACGCAGTAAGCGTCTGTGCTCCCTCGGCCGTCCTTCATCTTCATCGGTAGGAGTCCTTGTGCGCTTAGTATTCCAACTTCAAGAATTCCGACCGGAGGCTTCCATAGCTGCTTCGCCGTGGGCCGTTGATCGCTTATGTAGAGTGTCGACTCGTCTAGGACATGATATCCACCTTCAAGGCACGCTCTAAGATGTACCCTGCTCGAGAACTTGAGGTCCTTTCTCCTGTCGCCTTCGAGCGCTCCGAATCCGAACTTTTCGAGATCGAACCAACGGGAATTCACCGGCCGGTGGTCGAGCCGCTTGTCGAAAACGGTGAGGGGTAGGCTTATTCTTCCCAATACATCGTCTTTCGACGAATGGACTCGATCCTCGACGGTTAAGACAAGGTGCTCTTCGAACGGCTCCGCCGCAACAAAGACTAAATCCTCGTTCCACATCGGATTAGCCGTCCTATCGGGACATATCCCGGTTCTTAGGATTTGATTCCCGACTTGGACTTTCACGAAAACTTCCGGCAAACGGCTTCGATCATTCGGAACGATGTCTTGAGCTTCGATAACGTTCACCCTCAAGTACCATAGTTTCGGCGAAACGTACACCTTCGACCGAACGTTCAAAACTCCCTCTCCGTACACGAACGCCGCATCGGCATGCCAAGCGTCCGTAAATGCCTCGTCAGCTTGCGTACCCATCCAAACGGCAACCATGATTTCACCCCTCGTCTTCCCTTCTCCGCGCCGGTCCTCCAGCCGGTACCACTGAGGGGCCAACGGGCTATCGGGCGGGACCCGCGTCGGGATCTCGTTTAGGTCGAACACGACCCTACCGAGATGATTGTCGTCCCGCCCCACCATCTCCTTGTCCTTGACGAAAACTTCGAGGGAGGACGATTGGATCCGCTCTTTCGAGAAGGCGAACACTTGGTTCCACTCCGGGTTCGTTTTCCGCTCAAAGTGCTTCGTTCTTCCCTTGTAGTTACCGAGCTTCACCTCCACGTAAGGATCACAGCTGGCTGTGATGGCGGTAGGCGGAAGATCTTTCGCCTTCACCACTCGAACGTAGAGATAGTACATTTGCTCGACGAGGTCTAATGTGTTGGCCATTCTTTCGCCGCCGCTTAGCCACCCTCTCCCGCCGTACGCCGCCGCCGCCTCGCCGAGGTTGAGATTCGTTTCTTTCACCTCAAAGTCTTCTTGATATTCATGGCTAGAAGTATTATGAGCTTGTTGTGAGTTGACTTTACGATGATGCTGCATTGTTCGAGGTGATGATCGAAAATCGAAAAAGATGAGTTTGTGGTTCGAAACGGGATTGAGGGTATTTTCGGGATTGTTTCTTTCGGTTTCGAATGAGGTGATTATCGAAATGGACAACCTCTAGATATGGAGTGGCAGATCCTGCACCATCCTTTGGGCATAAGATCATGTGCATATATGACTTGTACCACAAGTTTCATGTTCTTATTATTTATTTATTTTTCTATCATTTTTTTTCCTGTTAACTTGCTTCCTTTGTGAAGCAATTCCCTCAAGATACCTCTGTCTCCATTGAGAAGCAAAGAATCTCTCTCTCTCTCTCTCTCTCTCTCTCTCTCTCTCTCTCTCTCTCTCTCTCTCAGGGAGGGAAGGTATAAAACTTTTGAGGTGAAGTTGAAAAAAAGATTAATCCATGTGAAAGAACATTTGGAATTGGAAACTGATTCTTTGATTAATTTTACTAATGAAATTATATTCACTTAATTAATTAAAAAAAAAAACTGTACTTTCTTGAGGAACATTCTATACTTCATTATGCAGCAATTCCTATGTGGGAAAAAACTATAAGGGCATTAAGGTAATTAACGTGGAGATGATCATGCAAATTTGGAATAGAAGAAAAAAGTGATTTTGAACTTTTTATAAGCTTGTGAAGTTGCTCAAGTATGCCTTTCTTGTGCTTTACTAGTAATACACCCGTGCGATGCACGGGGTATTCATCGTAAAACAAATATTGAATAATAAAAAAGGTTCTCAAAATAGTGATATTAATTGTTAATAAGTAAAAGAAAGAAGTAGAACATATTCAAAAATAAAAATAATTTGTATGGTGTAAGTTCAAAATAAGCCGAAATAAGTGAAAAAAAAACTAAAATTCGAATGTTTTAATTTCCTCATACAAAAGAACGAATATATAGTTGGTCCCAAACTTGTACAACCATAATGACATGAACGTTGAAAACTTGAATTGTTTGCCACCAACCGCCCTAAACGAATGCAACAAATCCAATACAATGCAACTGACCTGCATATGTTGTAAAATGGTCACACGAAATATGTAAGTTGTTACCAAAACAATACCAATATAACTTTTTAATTGCATAAAATTATTGTAAAAAGATTACCTTCATCAAATATAGCGATCGGGGTCCATAGCAAGTTCCTAGTACAATTAAAATAAACCTACGAATGAGGAATAACCAAACATAAAAATAATAGATAATAAAGGTCGTCAATAAATATTGTAATTTTTTGTATAAATAATTACCTTCATATACGCTGAAAAACTTCCTTGTATGCAACATTATTTTTAACATTGGTCGTATCACCAGATTCCGAGTTAATCAAAATCTTTATGCCACTTCGACTCTTAACCCTCGAGAGTGTGACATAGAGCTGTCCGTGACTGAAAACAGGTCTCGGCAAGTACAGGCCCACGTGAGAAAGAGTTTGTCCTTGACTTTTATTGATTGTCATTGCGAATGATACCATCAGTGGAAACTGACGTCGCTGGAATTTAATAGGCAATGCAGAGTTGGACGGTACCAAAGTCATTCTAGGAATGAACATCATATCACCAACATGTTTACCCGACAGGATCTTGCAGTTGAGAACGTGTTTTCCCATATGTTTACCCGACAGGATCTTGCAGTTGAGAACGTGTTTTCCCATATTAATAATCTGAAGCCTTGTTCCATTGCACAATCCTCTTTTCAATGTCAACTTATGCGGTGGAATTCCGGAACATGATATGGTGTTGAGAAACTCCGGTGAGTATATTTCTGCGTTGACATCCGACAACAACTCCTCCTTGCACATACTATCTGAGCTGAAATGGCCTTCTCCTCTCCAGTTATGATCGACAAAAAATGATCGTTCACAAAACCGACACTTTCATTAGTGGGTGCAAGGATTGCTCTGCCTTCGAAATACTCGGGAGTGAAAAGGTTGGTCACCAGATCGGGATAGACAAACTCTATAAGATCCAAAAAGGGATCTGCAGAATTCCGAATCAGCATGTCATCGGGAATTTCAATTGTGGCATCACCGTCATTTATCTCGCCAGCTTCGCCATTGCCGATTCTCAATATCCAGTCCGCAAATTCTCTTATTTCATCTGCATTGGCGGAAGAGGAGGACGATTCAAGTCTCATGTTCTTGTTTAACTTCATAACCTTGCATTGCCTCCACAACGGTGATGAATTGATTGTAGCATGCACAATGTCTTGTCTCGACGCTTTCAACACAACTGGCAAAATTTGCCGAAAGTCCACTCCAAGCACTACAACCTTGCCTCCGAATGGCATATCTGAATCAAGTATAGATTTCATTGTTTTGTCGAGTGCTTCGAAACAGTACATGTGCATCATCGGTGCCTCGTCCCATATGATTAGCTTTGCTCTAGACAACAATTCTGTCTGTGGGCTCTGTTGTTTGATGCTACATGTGGAACTCTCATGTACAATTATTGGCAGTCCAAATCTAGAATGAGCAGTTCTGCCACCTGGAAGTAGAAGCGAAGCAATACCACTGGAAGCAACATTTATAACTATTTCTCCTTTTGAACGGATAGCAGCCGATAGCGTTTTCCATATGAAAGTCTTTCCCGTTCCTCCATGCCCATAAAGAAAGAACAGTCCACCTCTGTCATTTGCAACAACATCCATGATATCATCGAACACTTTTTTCTGCTCATCAGTAATGGATGAAAGGTATTTCTTAAGTTCTTCACGCATATCATCAACGTCATAGTCCAACTCGTCGAGAACTAATCTATTTACCGTGTCGTCCGTCATCGACCCAATTGGAATCGGCATTCGGGGAAAGTTACTCAGGCTTTTACTGTTGCTTTGCAATATAGTTTCTATTTCGATCAAAGCGTAGTTTCTCAGAGTATCGTCTGACACATGTGGACCTTCAATATATTATTATATGAAAAATTAACATAATGTGACGATTATAAAAATATATAGTTTTAATTCAAACGTGTGTAATAAACGGTGTAAAAACGTAATATGTATTCTCATACCTGAATTGGTACGATGTTGTGCAGTCTGTACGCAATATCCTCGGCGAATTCTTTCCAGCAACACTCCCACACATGTTCCGGTCTGCTCATATTATTTGCGACCAAAAGTACGACGAATAATCGTCTCACATAGTCACTACTGGCCCACTCGTTTGCCTCATTTATGCCAGCTATGTACTCCTTGTCGTCATCTAGTAGCCCAAGCGCAAAACACGCATCTTTGAAAGTTGGGTAGACGTGATCCTCGACTTTTCTAAGATCATCGTAACACGTGCAACCTCTTTGAAAGTTCAACAACAGTCTCAAGTAATAGTCTTCACCCCTGCCCGGCGGTACATTGGTAACCCTTCCGATCGAGAATCATATCTTTCTCGGCATCCAACAGCGAGCTTTTTCCTTATAGACAAATTTCTGTGGAAACTCTACATACCTCAAATTTCTAGCTTCAGGGTACAACTTATTCGCTTAGAACCAAGCAAGGAACATCGTTTGCTTTGCAGTCGGTCTGTTCAGCAGATCAACTAATGAGTCATTATCTATAAACACAACTGACTGACTGTCCGGAAGATGAAAGCTAACCTAATCACTGGTGCTACTCTAAAGTGAATCTC
>NW_012193636.1:97857-139182 GCF_000504015.1 Erythranthe guttata
GCATGCCGAAAGATATCTGCAGTCGTAGTACGTATTTTGGGAAGAAATATGACTTATAGACTTGCATTCATTTGGTTTCATTTCAAGCACCCTAAACAAAATTGGAAGATTATTTAATATTTTGAAAATTACAATTTTATATAGGAAAAAGACCATTTGATTATTACAACAATTTGGACAATTACCTTGATCTAAAGTCTTGCAATTCGGGAATGTCATCATTTATGAGCAATCTCGACGAACACAATGTATTGGACACCTCGATTTCACCTAATACATATATACATTAAAGTTGAATTGAATAATGCATGCAATAAAATAAAACAAATTTTTAAAATTGACATACTATTACCAATATTAGAATATTGTATCTTTGCAAACTGAAGTGCTACAATATATGGACCGTCAACATTTTCTTTAACATAGCGCAGGATAGCATGCGCCATTGTACCCCACAACACACAACGCAGCTTCAAACCACTACATAACACCGTTCAAGAAACCAATTATATTATTAAATGTAATAAACAATTACATAAATTTGGTAAATCATTTTCAATAATTCAATATTTGTCTTGAAAAATACCATAGGTCTTCCAGATCCAAGGTAACGTTCTCCTTTACCTCCCCATCCTTGGTGAACGTTTTTAGAACACCAATAGAAATCAACGAACCAATGATATCTGATAAAAAAGAAAAAAAAAATTTATTTAAAGAATAATGGGCATTAATGGAATGAAAAAAATAGTAAAAAATATTGCCTATGAGGAATTTGTTGTCCTCTGAAACATCACCAATGTTCGGATACGGCACAAAATTAAAGACATCGCTTGGTATATTTGGGAATGTTATTTCCCTAATCTTAGTGTTATAACCAAAATTTATTCTATATTCACCAATGCAATGCTTGTACATTATATTGTAGTATTTATTAATGAGTGAAAAATCAGAAATAAGATATGACTTATTCTTCACCAATTTCCCTTCGTACCTAGAACATAATGAAAGTTTGATGGTTGCCTGTACTCGGTCGCCCTATGAAAAAAAGTAATGAGGAATGGCAACGATCAATATAAAAAAAAATATATTAATACTAACTTGCTCATCGGCGAATATGAACTCACGCGAATCTCCATACTTCCTCTTGTCGATCCAAGTGTGTAGAACACGAACACGTATTTTGGGCGATTGTTTGTCCGCCCCAAGAGTATTAATTAATTCGTATTGACCGGCCATCTAAATTAAAATGAACAACGTAACATTAATAATATGTACAACGAAAATCATGCAAACAATGAAATCAAAACTAACTTTCGTTTAATAAGACAAACTTCTCTTAAAAACAAATCATAATAGTTTCATTATAAAAGTTCTAATATAGTTGTATAATAAATATAACAATGTCGAGAACAGCAGAACTGCGTTCACGTATTCATGTAATACTGACCTCGAGAGTTTGTTTAGGTAAATATTCAAGAAGAATCCGGTAGTGGTAAAAGCTTTTGTAGTAATGCGTTGAATGTGTGTGCATATACGTATGTATATATAGATGGATAGATATATAGAATTAAAATTGCAAGAGTGATTTACGTAGATCATTACCTAAAAATGATATTACCTCAATATGTGTATAATATAGACGTAATCTTTGCCCTATATATCAATAAAAAATATATTGTATCAATAAAGGACCGATATTTACACAAACAAAATAAAATAAAGGACCGATATAGATTGAAAGATGCCATAGATACATTATAAAGATTCAATTTTCTTACCAATATATAAGATAGATACTTAAGATTTATTAATACTACAAATATGGGAATCGTATCTATATATTGTCAATCAAAATTTGAATAAGGAAAAACTATTCAAGTCAAACATATTATATATATATATATATATATTTTATTGTATATATCTAAACCTGGTTTATATATATATATATATATATATATATATATATATATATATATATATACAAACATGGACGTAGTAAACAATCGAAAATTACGGTATAAACTAACCGAATATTAACTAAAATAATGAAAGAATGGAATTAGGGGATACAATCTTTTTTCTTGCCGTGTGCTTTGTTATATGAATGAGAAATAATGGATGTGGAGTGAGGTATTTATACTTATATTTTATGTAATAAAAGGTAAATAGTATACATATTTAAGGTAATCAATTATATGCATTAAATTGATACAATTAAAATTATTTCATTTTAGAATGTAATATAACATCAAAAGCTAACAACATCATCTCACGGATTTAATATATATAATTATGGAATATGCCATTTATTATAATATATAATTACATATATATCACGGATTTTAATTGGTATTAGATGACAAAATTAATGATTACCATAAAAACCTATATAATATTAAGGAAATATGTAATTGTCATAAAAAATGTCATTTATGTATTATATATTTACGGAAATATATACATATATTTTTAATATATTCTAATAAATTATTATGGAAAGTTATTATTAAATGGACATTATATATGTAATATGTAGTGACACATGGAGCATGATTAGGATGCCTAAGTGGACGGTGACATGGATGACACATGTCGTAATTCTAGGCCATGAGGGTTTCAATTTATATATTATATAGATTTCTTTCTTCATCTCTTTTTAATTAATTATTATTACTATTTGTTTTTTTTATTTTGTGAAGTTGCTCAAGTTTTTCATTTTTACCCAAAAGCCAAAATTAGAAAATTACATTCAGATATATCATATTAACTCTGAAGCTATGTAACACGTACGGAAACAACGATACTAGGAAACGGGGAAACGGACAAGTGAAAATTAAACGGTATGCCTAAAAAATGGGCATACTGGAACTTGGGGGAAACATATAAATATTAAAAGTATAGCGACATATTTATAAATATGCTATATAAATTTATATAAGTTTTTATGTATATGTAATTTTTTTTTATATATTTTCATACAAATAATTCAATATAAATATTACTATTATCAACTATCAATTTGAAATTAGTCATTAAATCATGTAATTAGTTAGAGAAGCAACAAAAATATTTGAAAATTTGCTATTTAAACATGTGTCTAACTTTTTAGAGTTTACAAAATGGCCCTTCGTCCGCCAGATGTCCTCGAGTTTCAGACACAAAACTTATCCAAAACATGGATACGTTAAAAAAGTGAAGTTTCCGTGCTACACAACTCCCAAGACATACTAAAATTTCTACTTCAAAAAGTATTTTTCAGAATTATGAATTAACACTTCATTTAGACATTTTACTATTAAATTTTAAAATAAAAGAAATCAAATATGCAATTCCGTAACTTGGGCTAAAAACCACAAGAAAACGGGTTGGGTCCCTATTATTGGAAAAACAAACCATATGAAAGAAAAGGGTAAATTACGAAAACCTCCTTTGAACTTAGGCTAAATAATCAAAAATACCCCTCCATCTATATGTAATAGCCAAAATCCTCCTCCGATTAACCGGTGATTGAGTTTTTTAATAGAAAATGTGTACAATTTATATATATTCTGTTAAATAAGTGAGAAATAAAAGAAAAATATCTGAAATTGTGTAAAGTCTATTCCCTAAAAAATCACACTGTAAGGGGTTGGTGTAACACGAAAACAAATCTCAGGGTTTTTTTGTAATTACGAATAGATGGAGGTGGTTTCTTTAATTTAATCTAAGTTTAGGGGTTTTCGTAATTTACCAAAAAAAAAAAAGGAAAAAAAGAAAAAGAGAAACAGAAGCCCTTCTCCATTTTGTCAATTATAACAGTCTCTCACTAAAACCTTGCAAGAACTGTGGCTTCCTAATTACAAAATTAGGGTTTTTGTAGGGTTTTAGTCCGTACTAAATTTTCTCTATCCAGTTCGTACAGTTACAGTTACAGTTCCAATCAATGGTGCGGAACCATGGCATCCGGCTCGCTCGCCGCCTCTCCTCATCGTTTCTCCTCCGCAAATCGCCTTCGCACGTACACATTTTACTCTCTCTCTCTCTATAGATATATATATATATATATATATATATATATATATATATATATATATATATATATATATATATCTATATGTATGTGGTGTATTATATATTATATGAACTACTGTGGATATGATGATGGATACTTGGTGAAATTATTGTAATTATCGATTGCAGTTATGTGATTCGTTATTGAAGGAGGGGTGCAGGAACTTCAGCACCAATCAATCTAGGATTCTTTTTACTTCTAATTGTGGAAATGGTACTGAATTTGGATCAGATATTTTTTTTCCAGTTTTTTTGGTAATATTATGTGAAACTGAAGATATTTTTCTGAATGAAATACAGTGGGTAATGAGAAGTATAACTTGAATCTAGGATTTCTCAGTGGAAGTTTGGGCGCAGCTCGGTCAATTCATGGCACTGGTAATTGTTTACCTATTGGACTAGTGTCTTTTTTTCGTTTCCTTTTTTACAGTTCTTGGTTCTATAGTTTTCATTTTGTAACTTAAATTTGATTATCGAGAATTGAAAAATTTGTAGCGTATTTACGCGAACTACAATTTCTAAGATACTTGGTCATGAAGGCATATATAGAAAAAAAAAGTATTTTTGTATTTCGTGTTGCGCATATGCTCGGTTAACTGATGCTTTTGTCCATTATATTTCCATTTCCTTTTTGGTCGTCCCTGCTTAGCACCATTATCGAGAGATTATTACGAAGTACTGGGCGTCAGTAAAAATGCAACCGCCTCTGAAATCAAGCAATCTTATTATGGGGTATTTTCCTCTCTCATCATCTTTTTACGGAGTTAGGAAATATATTCATTTCTTATTTTCTTGATTACGCAGGTGGCAAAGAAGTTACATCCAGATATAAATAAAGATGACCCAGATGCTGAAAAGAAATTCCAAGAAGTTCAGAAGGCGTATGAGGTACACTCTGAATGTTCTGGAAATTTGCTGAGTAAAAGTCCTAGATACTATCTGTGTATATTAACTTTATATTGTTTCATATCTCCAATTTTGTAGATTCTAAAAGACGACGAAAAACGTCAGCAATATGATCAGGTACCAAATACACATGTCTTAATGTGTATGTTGCTTTCCATTTTGCATGCGGTACATTGGTTGTGCGTGTAACGCTTATTTGCGATATTGGAAAGTGATTATTTCGTTTCATTTTATTTTCAGTTTTAAGTGGGCTTCATGATTTTCATTTACCTACTGCGTTGAATTTTTTTATGTTAACAGATAGGCCATGAAGCTTTTGAACGTGTCAGTAATGGTGAAGGTCCTGGGTTTAATCAAGGCTTTGATAATCCCTTTGATGACATATTTAACTCCGACGTGAGTCTTTGATGACGTCATTTCTTCTATTTTTCACTCCATAAACTGTCTCGTATGTCTGCTAAATTTTATTAATCTACTAAAATAATGAAATTGAAAAAAAAAAACTTTTCTTGAACTCTTGTTACTTATATTTTGGCGATGAATTTACTAAAAACTTTTTTAGTCATGAATTTACTAAAAAATATTTACTGACGATGCCGTGCAATAATCCTGGAGAAGTTTTGTTGAATGATGATAATATGAGATCTGTAAGACGTTATAGTGGCAAAGGAGGAGAGAAGAAAGAAATCATTCTACTTTGCAGATATTGCTTTTTGAGAATGGGATTTTTTGGTTATAAAGAGGTCTTGTTAAATTATGACGAATTTGTCAATCAGCCACATTTAACTGTTAACCAGCCACTTTGCAGCCAATAGGATTACTGAACTCGACATATTTATGTTTGCTAAATATTTTTCATTCTTGTAATTTCTACTCTCACTATTTTTTTATAACCTATCAATGAGTTCGAGTGATTTACTTTATCCTTGTATGTCTTGCTGTACTCTGTTGTGGAGATCAGTTTTTCAACTTGTTCAACAGAGAAATGGGTGGCGAAGATGTCAAGGTTATGATTTTATTTATTTATTTTAATATTGAACATTATGAAGTTAGTGGAGTTCACTGAATTCTCACATATCTCAGCCATCGAAATGCAGGTTTCAATTGAACTTTCATTTATGGAAGCTGTCCAGGGCTGCACCAAAACACTGTCATTCATGACTGATTTGGCCTGCGATACTTGTGGTACTGCTATACGCGTTTCCTCAAAATAACCCCAAACAAAATTAATGAAATCCCTTTTGCTAATTATTATCGTTTTTTGATCTTTTTAAGTTCGTTCATTTAGTATTCTTCATTGATGTTTTTTTCTTCAGGTGGAACTGGCGTTCCTCCGGGTACAAGGCCTGAAACTTGTAAACGTTGTAGAGGCGCTGGCACGGTGATTGCATTTAAATCACAGCAGTACTTTTTTCGTATTGAGGAAGATTAATAATTTTTTTTTTTTTTTTTACATCGCCAGGTTATATCCCAAAATGGACCTATTACATTTCAAGCTACTTGTCCACATTGCGGGGGATCTGGAAAAATTGTAATGGTATGTCTATCTATAGACATGTCTTTCAGAACAGTTTTTATGAACTGATGATGAAAATATATTTATGAACACAAACTTCTTTCGTGTTAATGACAGAGCTTCTGCAAGTCTTGCAAGGGTAAGCGGGTAGTGAAAGGGTCGAAAACAGTGAAGATGAATGTCGTGGCAGGTAATTTCATAGAAAATCATCTTTGGTTGCATATCTACTTTTTTTTATTAACCTTGCTTAGATATTTCGTATCAAAGCTCGCTTTAACAGCTCTGGAAAAATCGGAGACAATTGTTTTACAAATTTTAATATCTTGATTTTCTTGTTAAAGCAGTCGATTAGTTGTTTAGAGCATAAATATGGTTAGTTTAGTATTCCCATGGATGATTTTGGGAGAATCCCTCAACAATACCATATTTATTTTTTAAACCAACACTTATTCCATAAATTTTATCGTTCCTGCATGGCTTACATGGCTTTTTCTACTATTACTTAATTTGCTTTTGTAATGTTCATCGATTAGTACTATCCTTATTCTGCATTCGCACTCTTGATATGCAGGGGTGGACAACAACGAAACTATCAAAATTCCTAGAAGTGGTGGAGCAGATCCTGATGGAAATCACCATGGTGATCTCTTGGTTATGATCAAGGTTGCTCGATTAGCTCCATTACTACCCCTAAAGTTCCTCATCTTCGTTTCGAGTACAGTTTGAATGTGGTATATAACTTTGGTTGTATTTTACAGGTCAGAGAAGACCCAGTGTTCCGCAGGGAGAAGGCCGATATTCATGTTAATGCAGTGTTGAGCATAACTCAGGTAATACTTACGAGTTAATACTGTCTGTCAATGGTAAAAAAAACAAGAAGCCTTTGTGATTTGGGGTAACTTTTGATGCTTGCATAGTTACATGTACTTGTGTGATTATTGCACAATATACTACTTCGGTAAAATGCAGTTCTTTTACTTCGAGAACGATAGAGATTGACCTTTGTGTGGATGTCTCTTAATGTGTATGAATCAGCGATTATATTCTTTTGCAGGCACTTTTGGGAGGAACAATCCAGGTGCCAACTCTTTCTGGAGATGTTGTCGTTAAGGTATGTCTGAACTTTATTTGTTATTTATTTATTTATTCTCGAATAATAAATTTGATAACACAAACATGAACATGGTGGTAGCACCTCACCCCTACTTACGGTTATCTGGTTTTGTTTGACGGGAAATATTCTTTTTTCTAATTTCTTTTATGATCCGTAGGTACGCCCTGGCACTCAACCTGGCCAGAAAGTTGTCTTGAGGAAAAAAGGTAACACTTTTATCTGGACATATAGCTATGTTATTTGATTCCTTAATTAGCTAGTCAAGGTTTATCGAGTTTTGTGTATTACATGCTCATGTCATATGCATTACTGTTTTAGTATATGTACTACCTTCCTTATTATTTTTGTTGTAGTAGCATCTAGCTGTGCAATTATAATACCTGATGTTTTTTTTTTTTGTGCAGGGATCAAAGTCAGAAACTCGTTTTCATTTGGAGATGAATATGTTCACTTCAACGTCAGCATTCCAACGTAATTACTTGACTTGGACTTAGTTCACTTCTTTCTTGTCCTCTTCATTATGTGTAGCTTCTTATTTATTATTCTCTTGGAATTTCTCAAATAAAACTAGTATATGTTTCAAATTCCAATATGACCTTTCTAAATATCGATTTGTCCATTGTATCAGAAATTTGACGCAAAGGCAGCGCGAATTGATTGAGGAGTTCGGTAAAGAAGAGCAAGGGGAAGATTATAAAGGGGAAGTTGCAAGTGCATCAGGTTGAACGCAGTAGTATTGAAGAAAACAAAATTTATTAATTTGCCCTTGCATGATTTTTTTTTGACAAGCAATTTCGACTTAAAAAGGTGGACAAATGAGCTATTATATTCTTTTTGACCTTTATACCCTTTGATAGGTATGATATGTAGTATTTATTGGTACTGAACTGTATTTGTTATAGTGTTATTTGAAAAATAGGTCGTCTATCTTTGTGAATTCACTGTGTTGTACATAAACATATTATTTATAGTGTTAATTTTCGATGGTTTATTACACCTATATAAATGAAAATATCTCCTATGGATCGATCGTTTCTCCTGTGTTGTTATTTTCTCTATAATTATATTCAATCATTTACATTCCCCACAATCATCAAACAAAATAGTTAGATTAAATACGCAATTTTACAACATAATAAAACAAAAATACACGTATTTCTAATCAACATAATGAGTAAACCGAAGACAATGTTTACATAAAGCAAAATTATTTTGAGCAAACTTGTTGAAACACCCTATCAACAGATAAAAGGTATTTTTCACAAGTACAACATGTATCTAAACTCAAATCATGGAGGTGTTGCATCATTCAACTCCCAAAAAAGAACTAACCTAACAAAAATTAGACAAAAAATTGAGCATTACGAGTTTTAGAAAGAAAATAGACTTTTTTTCGGGTTTGAAATTTCAAGAAGTTGGTTTGGATTTTGTTTTCGTCTTCTTTGCAGCCAAACCCGATCCTAATCCAACCGGAGCCTGTTCTTCAGGACCTTTCACTCCATTCGAAATGTCACCGGAATATTCTCTTTTCCCCTCATCAACAGCCTCGTTTACAGCAGCAGGTGTTGACCCTGAGTTGACTATATTAAGGAGCTGAGTCAGCGGCTGTAAGGCCTGTGTGGGACCCACTTGTGGGCGTGTCAAAAGACCCTTAGCTGCTGCTTTCTTCCTTATTTCAGCGGCAGCTTTAGCGGCTCTTTCATCAAAACCCCTTCCTCGTGGAAGAGTTTCACCACCACCGTTTGATGATTGGTTGGCGGAGCCGCCAGAACCTCCGGCTTTAGCGGCGGCAGCTTGAAATGCTTGTATCAGGTCTGGATGAGCCTGAAGTACACATATCCACCATTTAGATATAATCACAAGCGTTTACTCGAACAGTTAATTCAATCACGAAAAAAAAGATCCCGGTAATTTTTGTACCAATATTCACTTATAGCAATCAACGCAATAAGGTTTTGTCTAAGAGATAAGACCAAGGCCTCATTTAGGAATAATGATATTGATTAATTGAATTGGATAGGATTACAAAAATGTGACTAGCTTATGTTTAAGGTCTATGATTATACAATTCTTGTATTGAATAATATCCTTTCATAGCATTGTGTAATAACAGGGGTTAATGTTGGACTCGATATGCTTGATTAAATCTCGGGCCCATTTTTAATCACTGGATTCAAACCTAAACCCCAAACATTGGATACATCTTGATTATATATTGTCTAAAGGTCTAAACACTGAGATGAAGAGCTTCTAGTTTCAGTTCCACATGCAATTATATAGAGTATTGGTCTACTCTTTGCAGATGATGCTTTTATTTACAGACATCGATTCTAACTAATTTATCTTTCATAGTCACCAAGAAGGTGCTCTGCAGATATCTGAATTTATATTAAGGGGAATATACGAATTTGCCGATTAATTAAGGGCCACTGGCAAAAGTGTAGAATGAATGTAATAAATACCTTTAGTAGATCAATAGCCTTTTGAGCAGAGGCAGAATCCAAAGCTTGTCCTTTCTGCTTTTGTGCATTCATCTGTCAAACACCAATAATATCAAACGACTAATAATAACAAAAACGTAAAAGAAAAAGAAAAATGAATTCACAAGGTGACTAGGATGGAGTATTACTTGCAGCTCACGCGTCTTAAATGTTTTCATCCAGTTTTGAGAATCCTTTGTCCTAGAGTCATCCTCACCAAGTTGTTTTACAAGAATATCATATGTTTTCTTCTCATGCTGCATAGACAATAACCCGATTATGTAAATGGCCATATTTGTAATTTCTCAACACATCGTAAGTTCAGAGGCAACATATTGTCGAGATTTGGCACAACAACATACCTGGTGAGAAAGCTTGAAGGCTCCCATACAATTAAATGCAATTGCCAAAGCATGATAACACACAGCGGTTTGAATATGTTCCTTTCCGAGCAATCGTTCATTTTTCTTCAATGCTTCTTGTAAGTATCTAAGTGCTGTATCCATTTTTCCGATATCTTGATACATCATTGCGACATTTATGAAAGTAGCAGCAACATCAGGGTGATCTGGGCCAGACGACAAACTCAACAAAAGCAATGCACGTGACATGTGACGCAGTGCAAGCTCTGTTTGGCTAAGACCATGGTAGAACAAAGCCATATTCCCATAACTGTAAGAAATAATATGCTTCAGAATTAAGACAGAATCTTAAGGCCACATAAGATCAAGAAACACACATACAGGGATGGAAATTGGACGGATCGGATTGGAATTGGCACTAAAAGCAAAATTTCCAAAAAAAAATTCGGAATTGAAAAAGTAGTTCCAATTCCATTCCAAAAAAGTTCAGAAAAATTGGAAATCGGAATTCCCTTTTTTTAAGTCACCTAATATAGAGTACATAATAATATTGATATTATAAAAGTACTTTTCGAAAAAAAAGAAGAATTTTTTGAAAACATTTTACATATAAAGCGGACTGGAAATCAAAATCTAATATGTATTTCAATTCCATTAAAAAAAATCGGAGTGATCATAAATTAGAACATTCGGAATGAAAAAATATTATTCCAAAATCGAAATTATTCGGGTCGGAAGAGGTGGATCAATTTTTCACCCCTACACATTACAGAAAAGGCACCCCAGTTTAGCAATTTTTGCTTCTCCGTTCTTTTAGTTACAGCATGAACAATATTTCGCAATGTTAGGTGTGATATAATCAGTATAGGTACTAACATACAACTTGAGGTGGCTCAACAAAAAATCAATCCCATCTAAAATCCCTGTATCTTTTAAACAAGGTAACAAAAGTAACCATATAGGTGTACATGCATTATAAAGAGGTCAGGCGTAGAAAATCGATATACTTGTTCGTGGAAAACATTGAGATGACCAATAAATAACATGAATAATAAAAGATTAAACGAAAAAACGGATCGTGCCTGTGAGCAGTGTCAGGATGGTCGAGTCCAAGGCACCGTTCGTTTATGATTAGTTCCTTATGCTGTTGCATTATTGCTCCAGACATATCTCCAGCATGATACAAGACCATTGCCAAGTAGCTGTAAGTTGTAACCGAAAGGTAAATATCAGTAGGAGGAAGAAAAAAACAAAAAAACAGTAAAAAACAAAATTGATTACCGGCAACAGTTTGCAACCTCTCGATGCATTGGTCCAGTGACCTGCAAATTTTTAACTGTTATTGATTCTAAAAATAAAGAATACGATATATTGACCAACCAATAATGGCCGTACCTGCTGGAGAATTGTAAAAGCTTCAGAAAATAGGACGTATGCCTCACTAAGCATTCCCTGAGAAAAAACATTGACAGATAATTATAATTCTCAATCACTGTACACGTGTAGAGTAATCTGGATGTTCATACTTCATATTGAATGAATTTTACCAGCATAGTTACCTTAAATCTCTAATAAGACAAAACCAGTAAGCTATTTCTGAGAATTCTATTTTAAGTTACCAGCATTCATCTAAATACAATCCTCGATAACAAAGATGAATACCATTACCTAGGTGCATATGCATATTCTTACCCAGGTACAGCAAAGAGGTACATATAACTTGAATTTCATACCTCTGCTAGCTGAACTTTTCCGGTTTCAATGAGATCCTTGGCTTCTGAACAGACTGGAATAGAATGCTTCACTACTGGTTGGATATTCAATATATCTGAAACTTGGAAAGGCGCCACTGCATTGAAATCATACTTGCGAGCAGCAATGGTGATTCCGACCTGTTTAGGGGTCAATATACAATGATGAAAAATACGGACTTAAGTGCCAAAACATACAATGAATCCAGCATGTGAAGAATGATAACTCAAGGCAAACTTCAATACTGAAGTTCAAATGACATGAAAAATCAAGGAAACAACCATTCTTGGAGCCACTGCCACAGAGAGTCATGCCTGCTGCAAATTGTTTGTACGTGTTCAAATAAAATTGGCAATCAAGCAATGAAACACTAAGATGCCCAAACATATATAAGGAAACTTCACAATAACTATCAAGTGGAACATAATAAAAGCATCTTGGATGTAAAAGATGCACGAAGTGTATGTTGAATTCAAGTTTATAAGTGTACGCATAGTGCTAATTAGTTGCATTAGTACGATATGTAGAACCCAAAAGAGAGAAGTTGTCAGAATCACAACATTCACTGAGATTCTATTTTTCTTTTCCTTTTTTTTTCTTTTTTTTTTTTTTTGGTCAGGGGGATATGAAACTGAGAGATACTTATAGTAACAATTTAACTATTTGGAAATTTCTCAATAAAAAAATTTTCATGATGAAGGAAGCTGGGACGATGTGCCCGCTGAAGGAACGCTTTTCGCATTTTCACATTCTTCTTTCTATGGACTGGAGAAAACGAGGCCAAAAAAATTACCTTTTGGCAAAGATTTCGTATAACTGCAATTTTCTTCACCCGTTCCCTTGCATCTTCTGGCAACTCAAACTGCAGAATATATAGTTCAACAAAATAAATATGCAGCTCTACCAAAAAAATATTAATAAAGTCAAATCCAAACACAAAAGACCTGGTATTTGAGTCTTGCAAATTCCTTGATGTCAGTCCACAAACTTTCAGAGGTAATACTCAAATACAAGGATTGCTTCTTTCTCGCATATCCTCCTTTTCCTAACTTATCTTGTCCTTTGGAAGACTTGCCTGAAGCATGGTTTCCCGAATGACCCTGCAAAGATATACACAATAGATATCAGATCAAATGCCAAAATATAAGTAACAAAGCACCAAATGCAGTAAAAATCCCATGATTTAACATTATAAGAATACTACTCGCCTCGCCTCACGTTAAATCCAGGCACAAAAGAATAACAAGTCCAGAAGTTAAAATAATTTTAAAGTATTGCACTGGAAAACAAGAACAGACGATAGTTTCCGTTGAAACTGAATTCGAAAATACACTCCGTTGAGCTTCAATTAGGTTGAAATTGAGAACTTTTCCACAAGTTCATTGACATATAGAGAAATATTAATACATGCAAATAATAAAACATCCAGATCAAGAAAGAGAAGGCTAACATGGATATTAAATTTCAGAAGACCAGTAAATGTTGATTAGATATACAAACACATCCATTACCTTCTTTGGATTTTTCGACAGTGTGCTGTTTGGAACATCTTTAGCAGAAACACCCTGAACTTTCCCTAACAAACAGTTAAAAAAATGTGAAACTGTGTTGCCAAGATCATGATCCTCTGTATCTCTTAAAGTGTCCTGCATGAACAAAAACTCGCCAATAAAGAAGCAGATTCATGTAAATCCAAAGAAACTACTGATATACTGCAGATCGTTTCACATTTATATGCAAGCTGAAAAACAATGGTGAAGTGCCTGATAAATTGGTAGTCACCTTGATAATATGCTTAGCAGATCTGACAACAATCTCATTGGAACAAAGATCCCATAAATGAGGCATATGTTTGGTCTCTTCAGCTACCTGCAGCACAAATTGAAACAGATGAGCACCTTCAATAGATGAAGATAAGCTTGCCTTCCTAAAATATAAGCAAATACAATATGAGAAAAAGGGATTACAATTTACAAACCATCAAGAGCTTGTTCTTACCTTTCCAATATAACGAACGTTAATACCATGAGCATGGAGTGCTTCAGTTAAAGTTTGTCCATCCATAGGTGAAACTTCGAGGCTGCTAAGATCGTGTATAAATTTAGGCAGTACAACATCTTTGAGATACAGACTTGCATTCCTCACATTTTCCTCATCTGCAGCTATGTCCTAGAATGGCGAACATTTTTTAACAAACTTCCAGAGTATTTTACCAAATGACAAGTTTTGGAAGATTGTATAAAGTACCTCTGTGTTCCCAGCTAGCTTAAATTCAGTAAAAACATTAGGATTGAAGAGTATCTCTTTGGTAGCTTGAATCTTCTGTTTTTCACCATCCATAGAATCCTGTCAAAACCCATGTACAGTCATATATGACCCCAAAACTAGGCAAAACAATGATGTAATAAACTATATGTTCATGCATACATCACACACAACAAAAATCATGTTATCCAACAAACAACAAACACCTTCATCAAATCTTGGCTTACCCATTCTTGGCAAAGTAAATTAGTACAATATGACAACTGAGCCTGTTAGGAATTCAATCAAATCTGAAATACTGAAAGTACATGAATGGTTCATTGACGAAAATATTGTTTTTTCCAGTACTTTCAGTGCAGAAATTGGTTCTCACTCTTAAGAGGTGCTAAACTTTGCATATGTACATGTGGAGTGCCAGTATTGAGTACTGTATGCATCGCCAACTTGGTCTATATTCATTTTCACAAGAGAATTCAATCTAGTAAAAGCCATGTTTCATCTCAAAGCATCTAGAAGTTATTCTCGCAAGGATCACCGTTACCTGTGCATCAATTGTTGCTGTTGCTGTATTTTCCTCCACTGTCACCAGTTCTTCAGCATTACTGGCACCCGAAGAATCAGAAGGATTCTCTCCTTCTGATACACACCCGGAGTTTGACTTCTCAGATGCTTCAGCCTTTTCATGCATAAGAACAAGATACAGTTTAAGAACTGGAAAAAAAGAACAAGATGAAGTTTTATTTACAACTGAAAAGCAAGATCTTACATGGCAAAAGGCAGTTATAAGCTCAGGCCTCAAAATACAAAATCTGGAGCCTGATCCAGTATAGTTTGCATCACGAGGAGTGGCCCTCATCAAGTCCAAAAGATAATGCCTGAACACGAGACGCAGCACCAGAATGAGGCAAGAAAATTATTACTAAGTTACATCTGCAGTCTACCAAGGAGATCGCCTAAAACAGGATTCTAAGTAGCTCTAAATTGTTCAGGAGGTCTAAAAGGAGAGAATGAACAGTATGCAGAAGAAGGTAAAATAACTATATAAGTGCACATTGATTAATCTCGCCGAACTTTGGCCAACTTTAAATGTAGCTAACACTTAACAAAGAACAAACATGGGCGATTGAAGAATGTGGCTATCTCAGATCTCAATTTGCGGCAAGGTTAGTGTACAAGCTATTCACCCAATGCGGAAATGGAATCACTTCATTAAATACATTTAAGATACTTTCTTATAGAGAAGAGTATGACAATTCATCCCACCCTTCGTGAAATGAAATTATCACATAAAATAGCGAGTAAAATCAATGGAGTAACGATTAATATTTTTCTTTAACAATGTATCCTTCAATTGAAACCAATAAGAATCCAGAAGATGTATTAACAGATTAACTGACTATGAAAAACTGTTGTTACTAGAAGTGCAAAATTTTCTAGCTTCAAATGAATAGACGACTATTCAACCATGAAAAGACAATATTTAAAGAGGCTGATGAGACTATTTACTGAACAATATGAAGCCAAATTTCACCTGTCATCGCTGCCAACAATGCCCTTGCACTCAACTGGTGCAGCTAGCGTGAAAACATTACCAGATCCATCTACCACAGAATGCTCCTTCAGATGAAGACGCTTGGCAGCTTCCAGCACCTATATATAATCGCAAACTAAGCATTATCACTGTGGTTCTAATGAGTTGACTAATAAAAGTTGGTATACGTATACATTCAGTAAATTCTAGATGAAAAATGCGATCCAAATAAATTGATGGTAAAATGACTTAGCTCTTTTCTACCTTGGAATGAAAATCTTCACTCCAGCAAATTTTCTTGCCATTGTCAACAGAACCGTATAGAAGGGAGTCCGATTTATCACCTTGAAGGATTCCAGGCAAGACACTCTGGCAGAATGATGGAATAATATTCATTAAGAAAAACATATGGCAATGTTTATCATCAACTTCTATTTAATTAACTACCATTTAGATATTAAATTCTAGAATTAAGTAGCTACTCAATAAGAAAGGCCTGAGAAGCACACACCAGATTGGCAGAGGGGGGGTAGACGATCAGGTAACAACATAAGATTCAAGTCGAAGAAATGAAAAAGGACACTTAATGACATAAGAAAAACCTTTTTTTTCTGTAGAAAGCTTTAATACATATAAATTAGCGAATATACACCTATCTTTTCCCCTAACACATAACTGAAACTCTATTCTTATCACTTCCAAATCCAAAATGGTAGTAAAGTGCACCTGCGCCACCACTCTATGACCTCTGTAATCAATTATGGCCATAGCAAGATTGTACAATCCAGGAACATCAGCTTCTTGGTATGCCTTTGTGCCTTTCAAGTCATTGTTAGCACTTGCATACGTGGCTTGCTCACTTTCAGCCAACTGAGCCTCTGCAGGCACATCAGAGGACAATGCCTTCTCTGCATGTGGAACAGAAGATCCATCCAAAGTAGAAACTTTAAGAGATCCATTTGGCAGATTGTTTTCTTTCTTATCAGAAGTATTTTGAGAAGTGCCTGTGGTTTCGACTTTAGAGAGCTCTTCCAAGGCCAACTTCTGGGGCAATTGTTCAACATCCGTATCCACAGCAAAACTGAAGAATATGTTGTTATGGACATACCTAGAATCCAACAAAACATAAATGTCAGCTGAACACAAGCTACAGTACAAGGCAGAAGAGTGTTTTATCTTAACACAAGCTATACAACAAGGAGTCCGAGTTAAGGCAGAAAATCAGCAGGGAAGGGGATACGAGAGGGCACTGGACCTTCAAATGTGAAAAGCTAGATACAATAAACGTTGCAAAAGAAGACTTTTTAAGGAGATTGTGATCTGCAGAAAAACTGAAATTTCCTGTGATTGTATATGGGTACAGGAAATAAGAAGCAATCATATAGAGTTCAAGCGAGCCACATACAATGTGTTATTATGTACAAGTCACTGTCAATAAATTAAATTGTAATCGGATAGTTGCAATGCCTATGTCGTTTCCTCCTAAAATTCTAGCAAACATAAACAATGTGTGCAGAAGAGTTCAGGGAAGAGAAAGAAGAAAAAAAAACACCAATGGTTTAAATAATATATGACTAGGATTTTAGAATAATTGCACATCGAAAGTACTGTAATATTTTCTAAGGTTTACTCACATGTGAAAGCATTCTGGATCAGTTGGATTAATAGGTGGGATGCATCTGCTAATCACTCCAATAGCTCCATTAGTTGCAGCTTCAACGAAATCAGAACTCACTTTGTAAAGAGCTCTATCTCTCAAGATCCTGCAGTAAAAGTATAAGCACTAAGTATACAATAAGAAAATCCTTAGTACTTTGACACTCAATAGTCAATTGATGTAAAAATATCTCAAAAGGCAGACCTTTCCTGATGTGTCGTATGTGGGAACTCCCTACAAGCCTGCAATTCTTCATTCCAGTCTCTCTGCATGCCGATCAGTTCGCTTCCGAAAGAAATTGTCAAAGCATTTTCTGCTCTAGCTGCATCACGTTTGTGATCTGAAACCACCAGCATTAGTAATGTGCTTATCAAAATATGAGATAAAAAATTAAGCTACTTTTTAGAGTGGTAGATATGAGATATAGAGGAAGGTTATTATATCGCAATTCTTCGGGCAACACTATGAAGATGTTATACCAAATCAACACCAGCAAAAAAAGAACATTGAATAGAAGGAAATCAATAATATCATATTTTAAGTGGTTTGCCTAAATAAGCCTACATTTTCAAGCGAAGACAATGCATCTACTAGAAGACAGGACAGTTGTCGTACTCTGTCAAAAAATATTAGCACACCCAGACTCCTTCTCGATTAGTAGTGAATCTAATCTTGCACATTATATAAACTTATATACAGCTTCTACAAAGTCTCCAGGATGGGTTAAGCTTCGAGGAAGACCAAAGGGTCTTTACCTCGCCCAGCCTTTTCTCACTGCATTAATCGCACAAATCTCCCTATTAAAAAGATGTATCAACATAGTCATATTGAACGGTAATAACGAGTATATATTCAGCAAAACGCAATATGAAATAATTATGTGCTAAGGGAAGTTCATACAAACATTAGAAATATTAGCAAAAGAATTTCAGAACAGTTTATTCCTAAAAATATAAGAACTAATGGGATAGCATATTTAAAGATGCAAAAACGTGAATTTTAGAAAATATGACTTAAATATAACTCAACGCTTTCGAAGATCTGTTGATGACTGGAAAAGGCAAAAAAATAATAGGAATAATATTTTAACCGAAGAAAGAATGGGAAAGCACCAATCTCCTTGAAGGATTCTTAAAAGCCTAAATCGGATATGAAATTGCTCAGCATCTACAAATATACAGAAAGAAAACCTTAAAAATGCCTAGTATCTATCTGCTGCTTATGACATATAAGCATCCAATAGACTGCAGAAACAAGTGGGCGTACCAGGAACAGGATACAAGCCAAGCCATGAATTTGGTGGCAAGAGAGATTGAACATTTTCAAAGGGATGTGCAGAGGCCTTGCGCTCCAAAATTTCACGAAAAGCTTGAATCATAGAAGACAAAGAAAGTGATTAATAGCAATCTGATAAGTATAAAACTTTAAACTAAAAGTGTTAGGCTGGTCAAAAGTAGCACCATATTCTGATACCTTTCTTGAATTTTGGACTGATCTTTTGCAGAAGTGCAACAAGGGTTGTTGCTTCTGAAGCAGCTTTGTTTGGCCTTGGATCAAGAATATTTCCTGTGCTGGAGTTCACATAGAAAGACTTTGTGGATCCCGTGACACAATGTTTATTTCCTTCCAGTGTTACCACATCTAGATAAATCAGGTCTCCATAAAGCCTGACATAACCAGAAAAGCAGTCAATATGTTAGCACAGATATTCAGCCAACAATGAGAACAATTAGAGTGAGCGAGAGAGAGGAAAGGCTATCAATTTAAACAACAGAAATTAATATCTTAATATCGTAATATAATTTGGAGTTAACTCAACCTTCTGTGGCCTGGAGGAGGATTGAATGAGGAGAAAACAATACTTTCAACACATTTAATCTCTTTGGAAGGTGACGAAAAAAAATTAGGCAGTGAATCTGTATCATTCTCCATGAAACCCAGCTTCTCGACTTCTGCCACTTTAGCTTTCACGGCCTCTACATATAGTCAAAGGAGAAGTTACACAATCTAGTCCCAAATGACACATAGATTTGAGAAAAAAATCAGATATTTTGTGTGTGTGTGTGTGTGTGGGGGGGGGGGGGGGGGGGGGGGGGGGCTAAAAACATAAATAAATTGATATAATAGCAAACCTCCTGAATTGGAATTGGCAGATGCATTTCGACTCATCTCATGTTGTAGTGCAAGCGTTGTGGACAAAGAAGAATGCAATGTTGAAAGAGAAAGTAACTCTCTAGTCCGGTGAACATGAGCTCTGATGGATCGATCATCGTATAATGCTGCAAGGGAATAGCCTTAATTTTTTAAAATCCATAACCAAAAGCAGAAACATGTTTTGCTATTACACATGCAATGCAACACTTGAAATAATAATCGAGAGAAACCAAACTCGTCCATGCCATGCCCCAAAAAGGTAATCATGGGTTGTTGGTAAGTTGCAGTTAAGTTAATGGTCACTAGTTGAGCAAATGATAATAGAAATAGAGTATTAAGCTTACCAGCAACCATCTCCAAAGAGCAGCCTCCCGAAGTAATATTAGCAACTTCAGAAATTTCATTGTAGTCTTCTAGATGATGCACAGTACCATCCTTTGTGTGCAGTAACAAATCATAGCAAGTGACAGGACATGTCTCTGGGGCATCAAGAAGGAACTGCCTAACATCCATTACAGAATCTCCAGGACTCAACTGTAATAAATTCCAATTGATTTAAATCCATGAAATGGGCATCCAAATACAGAAAACATGGGATATTAGCTAAACAGGAGACAGTAACCATATATTTGAAGATCAGATGACTGATATACATGAAGCAAACGAAAGCAATGGATTTGGATGCAGCTGCAAACAAGGGAGAACGTGTTCAGATATTCTAATTTCAAAGTAACAACCAAACCAGCTTACCTGCAGTTCAAGCTTCTCCCCTCCTTGTGTTATTACAGAAACGGGATACAGATGAACATCAGCTGCAAAAGAAGGAAACATCAATCAGTTAAGTATGTTAATGAGTTGATATTAAATTTCTTGGCAGCAGTCAGAAACAAAAGGGGAGAATGAGAAAAAATTTTGTACTACATTGTTTGATCTTAGGGACAAAATGGAAATTATAAACTATTGATGGCAGACAGTGTAATGAGGCAACAAGTATTTAACACAAACGAATAGCAATTAATCAACAATCATCAAGTTTTCAGCATTATAAGAATGGTTTCCTCTTCGTCAGTGAGCAAATCATTACACATCATTTACCTATGCTAAATGCTAATTATAAACAGTGTATTGCCAATATTTTAGAGTAACGGGTGTGTGCCTATCTTGTGTGTCAAGTCGCCACAATCAGGGTGAGTAACATATTAAATAAAATTGTTCTCAATTAGCATCAAATAAAAGAAAAGGTTGGAAAAATAGGTGTGTGCCTATCTCCTACTAAGTTAAAAAAACAAGCAGCAATTAACACAGAGAAAAATG
The DNA here is from genome assembly GCF_000504015.1 of Erythranthe guttata. The sequence continues at coordinate 118,962 of NW_012193636.1, forward strand.
CATTTTTTTACTTTACTTTGGCCATCGGCCTTCAATAGCAAACATGTTGGAAGATAGGAAATTTTAAGATCCTAATCTGATAATATTCTATTGTCAATTTATTTACTCAATAAAACGTTATGCAAATGATAGTGTTAAATTTCAAGTTCCAACCAACAAGCAGAAATGAAATAAGTTTTCAAAAGCTTGAAAAAGTTGATTGCGAAGAAATTCCCCCGTGCCAAAAAATAACATATCAATAATCTCACCTTGCTTCTCAAGATGCTCTTGGGATTCATTATCCTGTTCCTTCACCTCTGACTGTACTTCCACCGATTCGCTCAAATCTATATCTTCATTAGCATTAACATGTACGTCACTGGAACTATCATTTACGGGATTATCAGAAGAGACCGACTGCTCTGCAGAATTCGGAGCGCTTTGCTGCAACCCTTTACGATTCTTCCCTCTATTTGACTTTCCCCCCATCTCGGGATCCTTATATCAAGAAATACACACATTTGAAGTTAGTTAACAAGCACTGAGTTTCCAGCCAATTAGAAATGTACAAGAAACCAGGAACACAAAAAAGATAAATTACATTACGAAACGCGTGTAGACCAAATAACAAACTAAAGATAAACAATCCAAGATTCTCATTCACCGCCTTTCTCTTTCAAACAAACTAAACATAAACAATCCAAGATTCTCATTCACCGCCATTTCATGGTCAAAGCACAACAGAAAATCAATTGATTTTTCCAGTTTTCATTCATGTTCACAACACCAGCAGATACAGCACACAATTGATTAACCCAAATAACAAATAATTTCAAATAATTATATCGACAATAACCCATAAGAAAATTCCACGTCTCGCTTCAAAAATAACCAGAAATCCAAAATTATAAGATACGTAAAAATTCATAAACCGAAGTATACACAAATTGAATCGCATGTGATATGATTCATTGACGTATATCAGAGATGCGCACAATCAAATGTATTGACGTATTACCGATCGATGAAATGCGGGAATCGCAGCTCAACTGTTTGATTAAATGTCAAAACCAGAAGTTTGCGACGGTGGGGATTCCTTGCTCTGGGTTTTCAGGGTTTTGGGGGCTGAGGTTTAATGAATTTATGAGAGAGAGAGAGGGGGGAGTAGAGAGAGAGAGAGTAATTGGACTCATTTTATACTAAATTAATTATTATTATATATATTTTTCCATTTGTTATAGTTGGCTCTTGGAATTTGGATATCGTACTCATTTCGTAATTTATATTAAATGAAAATGGTAAATTATAATATTAAATTAAATGCAATTGCTAATAATCAAATCCAGAGCTCGAATGGGCTTTCACCCTTTCTTTTAAGCTTTGCTTTTCACGTGTGAGAAGAGACGATTGAAGATTTTGACTATCAATAATAAAGTAGGAAATAAAACAGTAGTAACTAGTAAGTAACAATACATATTTTTTAATATAAATGAAAAAAATATTTTGATTTAATCAAATTAAATTATTTGGTGAATTACAACCACCCCTCAGGTATGGTCAAATTACGAAAACTCTCCTCTTGTTTGGGTAATTAGAACCACCCCTCAACTATAAATCTTTTTCCACGTCCACCCTTGCGGTTTCAAATTTAGTGGAATCTTCGAGATTATATAGAATATTATCACTTTTGTACTCGTTTTATCACATTCGAACTCCACATTTTGAAGCAAGATGATCATAATATGTGTTTTTGGCTTGTATACATCAGTTTGTGGTGCATCAGAAACTGTATTTTTACACAAAACAAGTACAAACTAGAGCGCATTCCACGAAATTTAGATGGAAGTATGTTGAATTTGACACCATAAGGATGGAGGTGTAAGAAAAAATTACACTTGAAGAACAAAAGGATTTATTCGTTAATTGACCATACCTCAGGGGTGATTGTAATTTACCATAAATTATTTGATACTTAATTCTATATTCTTTTTTGTTAAAGATTAGTTCGAAGTTAGTTTGAGGTTTAAATATATATTTTTATTCGATAAGTTACATGAGTAGATTAAAAATAGGGTTAAATACAAAAACATCTATGAACTATGGACTTTATATCTGATGCTGCTCCAAAATGTTGGGTCAGCCGAATGGTCTTGAAGCCCACAGGTCTCCTAAATCCAGGAATCTTCAAGCCCAATATCGGGAATGCCGAGAGTCCTTGCCACGCGTCCGAGGTAGTCGAAGGGATCGCTCCACTCGTTAGCCTACAAAACAGTTAAAAACACTAGGTGACACGCCGGGGGTGGCCCAGCGATTGTCCTCCGACGCTCAAGTCAGAAAATTATCACAATATAAGCAAATAATATTAATTACTTGCCTAAATAGTTCTTACCTTGTTATGTGATTGATAACACATATTTATAGGTGGAGTTTGGTATGGTTTTCTTGTAGAAAACCAATGTGGGACAAAAACATTAGATTTCTTCCCATAGCTTCTTATGAGGTTCTTAATTAAGTGCCTTTGTGTTGGGCTTTTCCTTTGAATGAGCCTCATGGGCTTTTTGGGTTAAAGCCCAATTAGGCACATCATTAAGCCCCCCACTCCCAGGTTGAGCCACGGGCCCGTGGGTCTGGCTGGGAGTAATTAGGAATAGTCGCTCGAAGACCAAATAATTTTCTTGTTTTCCTTGAGTTACAAGGTCGTAGGAGATTTTGAAGTCGGCTACAGGGATCTTGCAGAGGCGGGCGCTGCAGTTAGGTGATGATAATTTTTTAAGGGAGGCCCGTACGATCGCCGCCAAAATTATTGGAGGAAGTTGTGATATCCAATTGGCTTTGTTGCCTAGTGAGAATCGCACATTTCCTAAAGAATGAGTTATGTTTCAACTTATCCTGCGAGAGGGTATCCCTTGGCTATATAGCCTAATGGGGGTCCGTCTCTCGTAAAGAATGAGCTTTACTTTATCTTTTAGCGGGGCGAAATTCCTTGGCTTTATTGCCTAGTGGGAAGCACGCATTTGGTAAAGAATGAGTTATGCTTCATCTTTTTCGGTGAGACGGTATCCCTTGGCTATATCGCCTAGTGGGAGGCTCGGCTCTCGTAAAGAATAAGTTTTTATTTTAACTTTTTAGGTAAGGTATCCCTTGGCTTTAACGCCTAGTGGGAAGTCCGTATTTTTGTAAAGAATGAGTTATGCTTCATCTTTTTTGGTGAGATGGTATCCCTTGGCTATATCGCCTAGTGGGAAGTCCGTATTTTTGCACTTGGTGGTTGATTAGACCCTCAAGTTTTTTATGCAGGAAGTCTGCACGTTTACCTAAGTTTTTTGAGGCGGGTAAGACTTCCCTGAGCTTTAGTTGCTCTATTTTTTGGAGTTTTCGGGAGCGAGAAACCAAGGTTCGGGCTGGCCAGACCCTTTGTGATCATTGATATCTTCCCCTTTAGCTTTTTTTGAATCAATTGATTTTTTGTTAAATCGATTGTAGATGCCTCAAACGAGAATGAGTAGAGAAGACAAATGGTTAATGTAGAAATCACGGTGGCGGTATCCCACCGACTAAAATAGTTTATTAAGAATCATGCTGGCGGTATGCCTTGAAAATATTGTGCGGGGCGGTATGCCGCCGACTTATTGCTGAAAATAAATTACATGGGGCCCGCGTGGGGCTATAGTAAATACTAAGTAAAGCATTTCTTCAGGATTGCGATTGTTCTAGTGCCCGTCGTGGACAAGTCTTCCGAGCGCTCGCAAAAGCTGAAAAAACTCCTCAGTAGTGTGACCCCGATCTCTGTGGTATTCACAGTAATCATCCAAATTTTGTTGTTCTGGATTCTCCTTCATCCATCTCGGTAGTTGTAGAATTCATTTATGTTTTATGATGATCATTATGTCAACAAGCTTATCCTTGAGAGGTGAGAACTTCTCGAAGGTGCGATTTTTGGCGGGACGTATCTCTTCTTTTCTATTATAGTTGTGGATTCCCTCATCGCGTTTTTGCTTAAGGAGTACCCTCATTTCTGCAGTCTCCTCAGTCTGAATGTACTTCTCAGTGCGATTCAGGAGCTCCTCTAGGGTCATAGGGGGTCGGCCTGCGATGTACTCTTGATAACGAACATGCTTCAAATTGTATTGCAGTATGTCGGTTAACATTTCGTGATTAAGGAACGGCACTTCATGTACTGCTTTGAGAAGTCGTTGTAGGTAATTCATGAGCGACTCTTTGTCCCGTTGTATGACCTTGAAGAGATACGACCATTTTTGGCGTATTTCTTGCTTATAGAGTATTGGTGATGGAAAATCGTCGCTAGTTGATCCAGATTGTCTATGGAGGATCCGGCAAGCCGTTGAACCAAATTTATACCAGATCAACTTGGTGGTCCGAAAAATCTTGCAGTGAGCTGCGTTACTAAGACCGTAGAGGTCAATCTTGGCGTAAACATTATTCAAGTGATCTCGGGGATCCCCAATTTTGTCGAATTGGGAGATATTGGGATCCTGAATCCGATAAGCAACACTTCTTCCATAATAGCATGAACAAATGGGTATTTCGAATGGACAATGCCTCAAAGTGAGCGGCCGTCGACCTCGAGACTTCTCGTCGAGGACTCCTTGAGTTGCAGTCGTCGGAGCCTGCTCGATGCCTTCTTGTCTCCTGGTGTCGGGAAGCTCTACTTCCGAGTTGGTTTTGTGGGGAGTTTTAGTGGGGGTGCGCATGTTCGCGGTGTCCCCCGCCTCGAGGCCCTTGACGATAGTCATACGACCGGGAATAACCGCTTCTCGTCCGACGGCTTTGCGTCGCTTTCCCTTTAAGGGGCTCAGGCTCTTTGCCTTAGTGGACGCTGTGATTAGCGACGAGTTTCCCTTCGAGGCATGCGGTGTGAGGATGTGCTACGCTGAGGCGAGTGGCGGTGAACGCGCCTTCTGAGGATGTGCTACGCTGAGGCGATGGGTGGTGAGCGTATCTTCAAGGAGCCTGTTCGGAGGAATAACTTTGGCCGTTGAGCGATACTCTTTACTCTGAGACATGGAGATCCAAGATCGGCGGAGTGGTACGGACATGCACGAAATCCGTAGGATCGCTTCCCATATGAATAGTTTCTTCAAAGTCAGTTGTGCTTTGAGCATTGATATACTGAGCTACAACGTCCGTTACTGCCTAAGCTGCTACTTTGGCCACCGTCTTCTCCATTAAGGCTTGTAGTTCCTCTGCAATCATCTAGATGACCGACACTGAAGATCCTGCAAGGTTGGCCGCTCCAATTATTTTTTTCCTTCGAGGTGGTTCTATGACTCCAGCACTACCTTGAAGTGGTTGTTTTGAGATTTCCTTGACCACCTTTATTGGTTGCTCCCGTAGATATTTTACCTCGAGGCAGCTCTGAGACTCCACCGCTACCTTGAAGCGATTAGTTGAGATCGCCTTGACCCTTTTCGTTGGCCGCACCCGTAGTTATTTTGCTTCGAGGCGGCTCTTCCTTCGAGGCAGCTCTGAGACTCCACCGCTACCTTGAAGCGAGTGGTTGGGATCGCCTTGATCCTCTTCGTTGGCCGCTCCCGTAGTTCTTTTGCATCGAGGCAGCTCTGAGACTACACCGCTACTTTGAAGCGAGTGGTTGGGGTCGCCTTGATCCTCTTCGTTGTCCGCTCCCGTAGTTCTTTTGCTTCGAGGCGTCTCTTCCTTCGAGGCAGCTCTGAGACTCCACCGCTACCTCGAAACGAGTGGTTGGGATCGCCTTGATCCTCTTCGTTGGCCGCTCCTATAGTTCTTTTTCTTCAAGGCAGCTCTGAGACTCCACCGCTACTTTGAAGCGAGTGGTTGGGATCGCCTTGATCCTCTTCGTTTGACGCTCCCGTAGTTCTTTTGCATCGAGGCAGCTCTGAGACTACACCGCTACTTTGAAGCGAGTGGTTGGGATCGCCTTGATCCTCTTCGTTGGCCGCTCCCGTAGTTATTTTGCTTCGAGGCATCTCTTCCTTTGAGGTAGCTCCGAGAGTCCACCGCTACCTTGAAGCGAGTGGTTGGGATCGCCTTGATCCTCTTTGTTGGCCGCTCCTATGTTCTTTTTCTTCAAGACAACTCTGAGACTCCACCGCTACTTTGAAGCGAGTGGTTGGGATCGCCTTGATCCTCTTCGTTGGCTGCTCCTATAGTTCTATTGCTTCGAGGCAGCTCTGTGACTCCACCGCTACTTTGAAGCGAGTGGTTGAGATCGCATTGGTCCTCTTCGTTTGACGCTCCCGTAGTTCTATTGCTTCGAGGCAGCTCTGTGACTCCACCGCTACTTTGAAGCGAGTGGTTGGGATCGCCTTGATCCTCTTCGTTGGCCGCTCCCGTAGTTATTTTACTTCGAGGCAGCTCTGTGACTCCACCGCTACTTTGAAGCGAGTGGTTGGGATCGCCTTGATCCTCTTCGTTGGCCGCTCCCGTAGTTATTTTGCTTTGAGGCAGCTCTGTGACTCCACCGCTACTTTGAAGCGAGTGGTTGGGATCGCCTTGATCCTCTTCGTTGGCCGCTCCCGTAGTTATTTTGCTTCGAGGCGTCTCTTGCTTTGAGGCAGCTCCGAGACTCCACCGCTACCTTGAAGCGAGTGGTTGGGATCGCATTGATCCTCTTCGTTAGCCTCTCTCGTAGTTTTTTTGGTTCGAGGCGGCTCTAAGACTCTACCGCTCCTCGGGGCGGCTCTGAGACTCCGTCGCTTCCTCGAGGCGGCTCTAAGACTCTTCCGCTACCTTGAGGCGGCTCTGAGACTCCGTCGGTTCCTCGAGGCGGCTCTAAGACTCTTCCGCTCTTCGAGGCGGCTCTGAGACTCCGTCACTTCCTCGAGGCAGCTCTAAGACTCTTCCGCTCCTCGGGGCGGCTCTGAGACTCTTCCGCTACCTTGAGGCGGCTCTGAGACTCCGTCGGTTCCTCGAGGCGACTCTAAGACTCTTCCGCTCTTCGAGGCGGCTCTGAGACTCTTCCGCTCTTCGAGGCGGCTCTGAGACTCCGTCGCTTCCTCGAGGCGGCTCTAAGACTCTTCCGCTCCTCGGGGCGGCTCTGAGACTCTTCCGCTACCTTGAGGCGGCTCTGAGACTCCGTCGGTTCCTCGAGGCGACTCTAAGACTCTTCCGCTCTTCGAGGCGGCTCTGAGACTCCGTCACTTCCTCGAGGCGGCTCTAAGACTCTTCCGCTCCTCGGGGCGGCTCTGAGACTCCGTCGCTTCCTCGAGGCGGCTCTGAGACTCTTCCGCTACCTTGAGGCGGCTCTGAGACTCCGTCGGTTCCTCGAGGCGGCTCTAAGACTCTTCCGCTCTTCGAGGCGGCTCTGAGACTCCGTCGCTTCGTCGAGGCGGCTCTAAGAATCTTCCGCTCCTCGGGGCGGCTCTGAGAATCTTCCGCTACCTTGAGGCGGCTCTGAGACTCCGTCGGTTCCTCGAGGCGACTCTAAGACTCTTATGTTCTTCGAGGCGGCTCTGAGACTCCGTCGGTTGCTCGAGGCGATTCTAAGACTCTTCCGCTCTTCGAGGCGACTCTGAGACTCCGTCACTTCCTCGAGGCGGCTCTAAGACTCTTCCCCGCTCCTCGGGGCGGCTCTAAGACTCTTCCGCTACCTTGAGGCGAGTGGTTGGGATCGCCTTGATCCTCTTCGTCATGACACGTGATCTAGTTTGCCTTCCCACAGACGGCGCCAAAATGATGCTGTTCCAAAATGTTGGGTCAGCCCAATGGTCTTGAAGCCCACAGGTCTCCTAAGTCCAGGAATCTTCAAGCCCAATATCGGGAATGCCGAGAGTCCTTGCCACGCGTCCGAGGTAGTCGAAGGGATCGCTCCACTCGTTAACCTACAAAACAGTTAAAAACACTAGGTGACACGCCGGGGGTGGCCCGGCGATTGTCCTCCGACGCTCAAGTCAGAAAATTATCACAATATAAACAAATAATATTAATTACTTGCCTAAATAGTTCTTCCCTTGTTATGTGATTGATAACACATATTTATAGGTGGAGTTTGGTATGGTTTTCTTGTAGAAAACCAATGTGGGACAAAAACATTAGATTTCTTCCCATAGCTTCTTATGAGGTTCTTAATTAAGTGCCTTTGTGTTGGGCTTTTCCTTTGAATGAGCCTCATGGGCTTTTTGGGTTAAAGCCCAATTAGGCACATCAGTATCATATACTCCATGTGCTACACGTAAATACAAAAAACCTCATATTGTTACATTTTTTCTAAAATCTGATGAAAATACCCCTGAAGCATATAAATATAAGAGTTTGTTTGAGCCATTGTCCAACGTATTTTTAACATTTTCGGTCAATTTTACTTGGGAAATTGTTGTATTTTTATTTTTTTCTACAAGACATCTAATTGCTTTGATTTTTTATTTTTTTATTTTATGAATAAAACCTTTTATTTTTGTCATTTTGAATTTCTTCATTTTTTTTCTTAAATGTCTTTTGGTAGTTTAAATTTTGAACAATCATAAGATTGTTAAATGTTTGTAATCTTATGATGTTTGAACTATCGGAAGACATTTAAGAAAAAATTAAGAAACTCAAAATAATAAAAATAAAATGTTTTATTCAGAAAATTAAAATAATTTAAGCAATTAGATGTTTTAGAGAAAAATTTATAAATACCAAAATTTTCCAGTTAAAATGGACTGAAAATGGTAAAAAAAATATAATGGAAAATGGCTCAAACAAACCCTTACGTATATATATACTTTAGTAGGGGTATTTTCGTCATATTTTGGGGAAAATGTAACAGTAGGGGAGTTTTTATATTTATATATAGTACATGGAGTATATGATACAAAGTTCATAATACAGAAGTGTTTTTTTATTTAACCATTAATAAAATATGGGTAAATTACAAACACCCCCCTGAGGTATGGTCAAATTACAAAAACCCCCCTCTTGTTTGGATAATTACATCTACCCCCCTCAACTATGATTTTTTCTTAGACCTCCACCTTTATAGTGCCAAATTCAACATAGTCATCTAGATTCTGTGAAATGTGCTCTAGTTTGTATTTTTTTTGTGTAAAATATACAGTTTCCGATGCACCACAAACTGATATATACAAGCTAAAAATCACATATTATGATCATCTTGCTTCATAATGTAGAGTTTGAATGGGATAAAACGGGTTCAAAAGTGATAATATTCCATATAATCTCGAAGATTCCACTAAATTTGATGAGTTGAGGGGGTGGTTCGTAATTATCCAAACAAGATGGGTATTTTTGTAATTTGACCATACTTCAGGGGGTGTTTGTAATTTACCCATAAAATATTTATTGATATGGGCTCACTTTTCTTACTTAAAGGATTTGGTTTGGACTATATATTAAAGGCCCAGATCCAAACCCAAACATTATTTCATCAAGCGACTGATTTAGGTCACAACTCAAGTGGTCACCATCCCCACATGGGATAAGATAGGCCGTGAAAGCGAATACCATGACGCAGAATCGTGAATAGGGTCAAAAAGTTTGTACCACGGCTAGGATCGGGTGGCCTACTTTTATGCGGACGGGGCGAACTCATTGCATGACATGATTGGCGAAGCTCACTATAGCATAGAGATTGCATTTAGTTTGCATGAGCACTATCGTGATCATCCAAGTCATCGGCAGCTAGTAGCATAACTCGAATAGAGGGAACAACCTTCTGACTTTGACGTCACATCACCCCTCCATACGCCCACCTCACATGTGAAGTATAATATTTTCTTGGTTAACATGTGATAAACGCTTACATCTGATAAATGATTTTAACAGTTGATCAGTTGTTACGTCTTATTCTAAAAGTTAATATTTTAAAAGTTGAGATGATACAACTTATAAGTTATTTTTACTGTTATTAAGATCTGAAAAAAAAATTGGGTATATAAACTCTTTTAAAAAGATCTATAAACACAAATAATTTATTTTAAAAAATTTAAGATGTTTTTGAAAAAATAGTGGGACATGTTATTAGACATTTGCCTGTTGTTCTACAATATAAAATCTGTTAGATAAATCAAGTGACCTTAAATGATTGTTGTTGTGAATATATGAACAATTGTAGAAGCTCAATTCAAATGAAGACACACACCAGACGAAGAAATAACATGGTTTGGATTGAGGAGCAACATTACTTCCACGGACAACAAACTGAACTTTTAATGTTGAATCAGTCGATCAAAACACATGCTAATACATTCACAATAACAACATACTGAAAAAATTTCAAACCCTAACAATGACAACTACAGCTTACCTCTACTCAAACTTTTTACATTATCCATGTATTGATTGTTAAGAACTCGTAAATACTCCGTGTAAATGAATACTGAAATCTCTAGATTCTGCACAAAAAAAATTGCAAGCATTTTGTGATGCATGTTGCTGAGATTACTGAGGGTTTGGAGGACATTATTTCCCACCGCTGAGCGTTTATCTCTCGCAACGCTGGATTGTCCGACGGACCGCCGGATTGGCTAGGTGGCGTGTTAACAAGAGTTGAATCATGATGTTTCTTGATTGGGGTGGTGACTTGTGACGAACGTCTAATTATAAATTACGTGAGGAATCTTATGCGATTTTTATGTATTATAAATAAATGCAAAATTAATGTGCATGACAAAATTATCTCTAACTATTTAACTCTAATTTTTAATTGTAACTCCAATTTAACTTCAATTTCATCAATTTTGACCACAAAAAATCAATTTTGACTTTTTGTTTTTTTTTTGGATTATTTTTTCATGTTCTTTACGTCACCCGATTTACGGAGTTGACTTTTTTTGTTTCCTTTAAAATTGAAGGGTCTCTCAAATACAAACAACAAAGAGGGTTTACTTCTATTAAAATAAATAATTAGGGAGTCCCACTAATAGACCCTTATTAGAATTGATATATCTAAGGTGGTGTGTGCAAAAACTTTTGGAAATAGATTATGAGTTTTTTTTTTCTGAACATAATATGTTTTTAAGTGTTTGCAAAACAAGCTTTTGTTTTTGTTTCTTTTAAAATAAGTTCTTTTAAGCTATAATTTTAAATCACTCATGTATCTGTTTTTTCTATTTTAGTTGATTTTCCAGCTAATTTGCAAACACCTCAAACTTTTAGAATTAAACGCTTAATTACAACTTAATTCACAATCACTAACTTATGCTTTTAAATAAGCTTTTGCAAACACCACTTATAAAGTGATTATTAATAGAAATGTTACAAATAAATTATAAATTAAATATGTCGACAACTAATTTTAGAGTAAAAAGCAGTTCGCATCCTAAACTAAGGGTCGATTTGCACTTTACCCCAAACAAAAAAAAATTACACATTTTTATCTGAACTCGTTAAAACGTTACACGATGCCCCCTAAACTCAATTTTCCGGCAATTTTGACCGGAAAGTTAAAACATGTGCCTTGCACGTGACATTTGCAGGGGCATATGCTATATATTAAATATAAATTAATCTTTAAAAAACATAAAAAATAAATAAAAACAAAACAAAATTACCAAAACCACAATCAGACAACACATTCGAGGAACAATATGAAAAATTGATGATTTTTTTTACTGGGGAATGGAATAGGATGGGTTAGAGTTGGGAGGGTGGAGCCATGGTGGTAGACGGGATGAGTGGATGACAACTCATTTTTTTTCTTTTTCTTTTTTTTTTTATTTTGTTATTGTTATTATTTTGTTTTAAATATTAAAATATATAATGTAAGGGAAGGGACCAATTTGCCCCTGCAAATCTCATGTGCAATACACGCGTTGTAATATTTCGGTCAAAATTGCCCGAATATTCCTTTTAGGAGACACCATGCAATGAATTCATGAGTTTAGGGCTTTTTACTCAGGGGTAATATGTTATGAGCCCCTTAAATCAAACATAATTAAATCAAACATAATTTGAATTAAATGACAAGTCCAAATCTAATCTATATTATATATAAAACTAAGATACACAATCAAAGTTTTCTAATTGAGGAGATTGAGTCCACATTTTATTATTAATTTCAAAATAACCCCACTTACCATAATCACCATATTATTATGTAATTGATTTCACATAATTAATTTTTAAATTTTATCTCTCCTACATGTCAAAATAGTGTCTTTTTATTGGTTATTTAGTTTCCTTTTTTAATCCATTTTTTCATAATAAATACGTTAATTCTTTTTTTGGGTTCATTAAATTTTATACACAATATTATATTAATTGCAAAAAAACCCCAATTATCATAATCATCTATATTATTAATTAATTAATTTGACATTATTGATTTTAAAATTTTATCTCTCCTACATGTCAAAATAATGTCTTTTTATTGGTTCATAAGTTTTTTTTTATAAACAATATTTTGATTTAAAAAACGTAGGACTTAATTGCAATTTTTATAATTTCACAATTGAGTAAATTTTATGCACAATATTATATTAATTGCAAAAATAACCCACTTACAAGAATCACCCATATTATTAATGAAATAATTTCACATTTTTTGTATCAAATTTTATCTCTCCTACATGTCAAAATAGTGTATTTTTATTGGTTAATGAGTTTCTTTTTTTATAAACAATAAATATCTATATAATATATAAATTAAAACCCTCATAGCTTAAGAAATCGACATGTGACATATCTATGTGACATCCACCTCATATCTCATGTGGCATTTTTTGTTCCATTATAATCACAATATTAATATACACACATTAATTAATTATTTAATGCAATTACCGATAATAGATGCATATTAATTAAAACTTACCAACTTAATATAAGATATTATTATTTTGTGTATTAATTTGATTTATATCTTTTCCACATTTCATAATATCTTATACAAGAGTGTCAATTAATATCAATTACAATATATATAATTTCTATAATTATAGAAACGATGTTAATTTATTTCTAGATATCATTAGTTATATATATATATATATATATAATATGTGTGTGTGTGATTTAGCAAAATTGAAGCATATCATTAATTATATTGGTATCGGGTTTTCCTTATTTAAACATGTACTTTAATTTATTTTAAAATTCAAATTCAAAAATTCAATCTTGAAAATCTTTGTTTTAATGTTAATTAATTATTTCCGTTTTTTACATATTATTTACATTTTTATCGCATAAATACAACTATAAAATCTCATACCACAAAATTCATCACCACCAAAAAAAATCAAGTTAGAGAGAGAGAGAGAGGGGAGGGAGTATTTTTTTATTCTTGATTTCTCTTTTTAGTTTTTCTGTTTTTTTCTTCTGATAATTATATAGAAATTCATAATTCGGTGTACATTTTTTTTCTCGACAAAATATATCATTATGATTTATTTGTTTCGATGCACATGATAATTATTTGCTCCAAATTAACTTTGCATTATATTATTTGTTATTTTTACATAAGTATATATCTCTAACATTTTTTTAATGATCTGTAGATATGGACGTTGTTAAGTCATGTATTTTACGCGACTGATATCGGATATGGAAAAGTTCTATGAATTTGCAAAAAGTGCGACTACATCTTGAAAGTTCAAAAATCAAAGGTTATATTCATATTTTGTTTTGTTATATTTTCTATAACTAATGTGTAATTAATAATATGTTGTTAATTGATCAATTTCCGTGTAGAACATATCCAAGTAATTTGAAGATGTTGCTGGATACATTGGCAAAAAAAAAAAAAAAGATTTCTTTAAGATTTATTCGTGGAATTAAGAATCACGCAATTTTTGTTTATCCCAACAAAAACGTCATTGAAGTGCATCGTGCAAGTCAAGAAGAAGATTTACTCCTTAAATATTTTTTTTTTGTTTCATTTAAATTTTTGTTAGAATTTTCTTTTGATGAAATTTGTTTAATGTTGGGAGTTTAATAGTGTTAGGACATTCTAATTTATAATTTATTTTATGTTTTAATCTTGCTCTTGATTATTATAATTAAATTGATAGTTTTTGTCTATTGTTTTATGAAATATATCGTGCTCAAATTTAAATTCTGAAGAAAATTATTGATATATATATATATATATATATATATATATATATATATACACACACACGTACATTAAAAAATAGTAGTATATTTCTACGTTACAAAATTTTGTAAAATGAGATTATTTTAAAATCAATACATACTATTTTTTAAGAATTTATTTTTGACTCACACAAGTACTAAATTAAAAAAAAAAACTCCATACATATTTATTGCTAAAAATTTTAATATAAAATTTAGGAAATATATTAGTCAACATTCATAGAAACGAGATTGATTTAAAATCATTACATAATAAATTCTTTTCCGGTAGATAAATATTATATTTTTCAATGCCATATTGCCCTTTTTTTGTTTTTTCTTTATAATAATTTGACTTTTTGCTGTTATAATATAGATATTAACAAGATATAGTAATTAGTAATTTCCAATATTTTTGCTATTTTATAACTGCTTTTATATCGAATGTTTGCTATTATATAATAATGTGACTTATTTTTTATATAATACAATAATTATACTATTCACTATTTGCCATTGAATGTATAAAATGTGTATCACCATTTATAATGATGATGCAAACTAGAATAATGACATACTTCTTGGTCATGAGGTATTTCATGAAAGCTAATAAATTGGTATTAATGCAAATTATCGTTATACTAATATGTTACATAATTCATAGAATTTTTGATAGCAATTGTCATAAAAAACAAAGATTTTGTTTACATTATTATGGTAATATTTATATTTATTTTGAATCACAACAAAAAATATGTTTAGTAAAATATAAGTAGCTTTTTTAATCCTTATTTTTTTATCCATTTTTTTAATCCTTATAAAAGTTTGTCAAATTTTAATAGTATTTCGAACGTATACATTCTAATAGCATCACCGGTTTACATATATCTTACTTTGTTAAACAATGGAAATGAATTAAACAAATAAATGTAAACTTTGTTAAGATTTTGTTTTAAATGATTTGTTATGGGTTAAAAGATTGGGTTTTTTGTTTCAATATAACAATTTTTTAATTGTATATGTTTTTGTAGATATGATCAAGACGGACAACTTATATATTGGCAATCAAATGTTTACTACCCAAAAATATGTGTACTTTCGGTTATGTTTACAATTCCGTTTCAATTTTTTGTGTACCAATTTCATACCATGTGTCTTCTTTTTAATTTTTTTTCTTTCTCATATTTTAGTTTGTGTACAATCAGCGATACATGCGAAGCAATTTATTTATTATTTTTTTCGATATGAAAAAACCCCAGTATTTATTTGTGGCAAATTTATTTATATGCCAAATTCCTTTGTTTTGAATATTTTTCGTTTCGTATTTCATGGTGTTGATTTGGTTGATCAAACAATAATTATTCAAAATATTGTTGTTGGTTTGATAATGATATTGGTATTGGTATTGGTACTGGTATTGGTATTAGGATTAATATTAATATTAGTATTAGTATTAGTATGAGTATTATGAGTATGAGTATGAGTATTAGTATAAGTATGAGTATGAGTATAAGTATAAGTATTATTATTAGTATGATTGGGATTAGTATTAAGATTATGATCAAAATTAATATTAATATCATGATTAAGATTGGAATTGTGATTAGTATTAATATTAGTATTAGTATTATAATTAGGTTAGTATTACCATTAGTATTCCTATTTGTATTTGTATTAGTATTATGATCAGGATTATGAATAGAGTCGTCATTACAATTAGTATTAGGATTAGAATTAATATTAATATGAGTTATAATATTAGTAATGGTATGAGCAATAGTAATACTGTAATGGTAATAATATTAGTATAAGTATTACTATTAAGTATTAGAATTATTATCAATATTAGGATTAATATTAGTATTAGTATCAGTATTAGTATTAGTTTTAGTATTAATATTAGTATTATACTGATATTAGTATAATTAGTATTAGTATTAGTATTTTTAGTATTAGTACAAATATTTGTGTTAGTGTTAGTGCTACTGTTAGTGTTACGTGTTAGTGTTAGTGTTAGTATTGGTAGTAGTCAGGGGTGGAAATCGGACGGATCGGATCGGAAAACACCTTTTCGGAAAATTTCCGATTTTTTTCGGAAGTGTTTTATAAGTTCCGATTCCGATTCCGATTTTTTCGGAATCTGAAAATGAAATCCGATTCCGATTTTTTCGGAAATTTCGGAAATTCGGAAAATTTCGGAATTTTATTTTTTTCAGCATTTTTCTGGACTTTTCTCAGAAATTTTCGACGAAACTAAATTTTGTATCCAAAACCTTGGCACCAACAACCAAAGAAATTGAAAATCCCAGATGTAGAAGAAAGATAATGAAATTTATTATTTTGTTGGAGGAAATTGTTTTCTACGCCGCCGCTACGCTGTGAAGGGGGCTGAGACGAGAAGAAATAGGGTTGGGTCCGCCGTGAAAGCCTTGTTCCGCCGTTTGGACGCCGTCGCCGCCGGTTCATAAAGGAGAAATGAGGAGAAGAAACAGAGGGTTTTGCTGCTCCAATTATTTTCATCCGCCGCTTCGTAAAGGAGAAATGAGAAAGAAAGAAGAGTAGGGTTTGGTCTATTTGGATTTTGCTTAAGTGGGCCTCTGGGGCTTCTAATGGGCTGCTGCAAATAAAATATAAAATATAAAATATAAAAGGTGTTCTCCAAGTCCAGGAAGGATTGATTGCAAAAACAAAATCCATAAAAGTATGTAATAATTAATAAATAGTAATAACTTTCGGAAATTTTCGGAATTAATCGGAAATTTTCGGAATAAATCGGAAATTTTTCGGAAATTTCGGAATTATTTTTGGATCGGAATTCGGAAATTCCGAATATATTATATACAATTCCGATTCCGATCCGATTTTTTTCGGAAAAATCGGAAATCGGAATTTCGGAAATCGGACCATAAAAAATCGTTCCAAAATCGGAAATATTCGGATCGGAACCGGCGGAAATCGGAAATTCCCTTCCGATTTACACCCCTAGTAGTAGTAGTATAATTAATATTTGTATATGATTAGAATTAAGTTTTAATATTATACTTAACACTAGCATTAGGATTAGGATTACGGTTTTGATAATAATAAGGATTTGCATTAGGATTAAAATTATGATTAACATTAGTATTATCATTAGCATTAGTATATTACGATTAATATGAAAATTAGGATTAGTAGTAGGATTACGATTAATATTAGAATACTAACATAAATATATTATGATTAACATTAGCATATTAGGATAATCATTAGTATATTAGGATTAATACATGAATTAGGATTAGTATTAGTAATAGAATTATAATTAGGATTAAAATTAGAATTCATATTAGTATTAGTATTCCTATCTGGATTAAGATTAGTATTAGGATTAAGATTATGATTAGTATTAGAATTAGAATTAGAATTAACAACAACATTAGGATTACGATTAGGATTAATATTAGCATTAGTATTTGGATTATGATTAGAATTAGAATTAACATTAAAATTAGGATTAGTATTAGAATTAATATTAGTTTTAGCATTAACATTATATTATCATTAGCATTAGCACATTTAGATTAGCATCAACATTAGGATTATGCTTATGATTAGCATAAGCATTAGCAGTAGAATTGGAATTACGATCAACATTAGTATATTAGCGGCTTAATTCCACTTTGCACCCTTGAAATTGAGCCTTTTGGCACTTTGCACCCTTGAAAAACAATAATAGCACTTTGCACTCTCAAAACACAATAAATTATTCACAATGCACCCTGAACTGAATAATGAAGGAAATTTTTTTTATTGTTTTTTTTTTATCAGGGATGCAAAATAATACATAAATTATTATTTTCTTCAACCTCCAACCTAATTTCGAGCGCAAAAAATGCGGGAAAAAAACACCTGATTATTGGAAAAAACTATATTTTCTTACAAAATAAACTAAAATAAAATTTTATCACTAAATTATTCGATTGATGGATTTTTTTATTGTAACTGGTGGAAATATGAAGTAAAAATATTTGGAAAAAAAATATGATTTTCAGATAACTTGATAACGAAATAGATGAAGGATTCTTTTTTTTTTTGTTAAATATTTTATTGGGATAAAAAATATAATTTTTAAATAAGTTGATGAGATGTATTTTTATTTATGCACTTTATAGTTTCAAAATGACTGATGAATAAAAAAAATTATTTGACATTTGTCATCCTAAAAACTACCACTAAAAATATTAAATTACGTTTATTAGCTTTAAACATTCATTTGGGATGCATTATGCATGATTTATTATGTTTCGAGGGTGCAAAGTACTATTAATTTATTTCGAGGGTGCAAAGTGCCAAAATGGCATATTTCAAGGGTGCAAAGTGGGATTAAGCCCCATATTAGCATTAGCATATTAAAATTAGAATTAGAATTAGAATTAGCATTATCATATAAGTATTAATATTAGTATTAGTATTAATGTTAGCATTAGGATTAACATTAGCATTAGGTACATTAGGATTTTACTATTAGTATGAATATTAGTATTATGATTAGCATTATGACTAGAATTAGTAGAATTAGTTAGTATTAATATTAGCATTATAATTAGAATTAGGATTCGGATTAGGATTAGCATTAACATTAGCATAATATAATTAGTATTAAGATTAGCGTTAGCATTAGCATATGTGTATTTTTAGGATAAGAACTATGATTAGTATTATTATTATGAATAAAATTAGCATTAAAATTAAGATTAGCATTATGATTAGGACTATAATTATGATTAGGATTAAGATTATGATTATAATTATGATTAGAATTAATATTAGGATTGTAATTTTGGTTATGATTAGCATTAGCATTAGTGTTAGGGTTAGAATTACCATTAGCATTAGAAGTAGAAGTAGAATTAGCATTAATATATTAGCATTAGCGTATTAGGATTAATGTTAATAATAGCATATTAGGATTGACATTAGTATTAACGTATTTGGATTAGGATTAGCATTAACACTAGCATTAGGATTATGATTAAGATTATAATTGATATTGACAATGGTATTAGCATTAACATTAGCATATTAGGATTATCAGTAGCATTAGTATTACTAATAGTAATAGTATTATTATCAGATTAGTATTAATATTTGTAAAGGTAAATGTAATAGTAATGGTAATAGTAATGATATTGGTTTTGGTATTGCTATTTTTTTTGCTATTGGTTTTAGTATTAGTACATTAGTATTTGCATTAGTACATTAATATTAGAATTAACGTATTAACATTAGTAGTAGTATTAATATTAGTATTAGTATTAATATTAATTTTAGTGTTAGTATTAGTATTAGTATTAGTATTAATATTAGTATGAGGAATGTGATTAAGATTAATACTAATAAAACAATTGGTATTGATATTTGTATTGGTATTAGTATTGGTTTTGGTATTGATATTTGTATTGATATTGGTTTTAGTATCAGTACATTAGTATTGGCATTAGTATTGACATTAGTACATTAATATTAGCATTAAAGTTTTAGTATTAGTAGTAGCATTAGTATTAGTATTAGTATTAGTATTAGTATTAGTATTAGTATAAGTAGTTGTAATAGTATTAGTATTAGTATTAATATTAATATTAATATTAGTATTAGTATGATGATTATGACTAAGACTAATACTAATAAAACAATTTTGAAATTGAAATTTTTGATGACATGCTTATCCGTGATTCTGCAGATCCATTTTTTGATCTTATAGAGTTTGTTTACCAGGATATGGTGAGCAACCTGTTCAATCCTGAGTACTTTGAGGCCATAACAATTATTGCATCGGCTAATGAAAGTGTCGGTTTTGTGAATGATCATTTTTTGTCGCTCATAACTGGAGAAGAGAAGGTTTATTTGAATTCTGATAGTGTGTACAATGAGGAGTTAATATCATAGATCCGAGTTCCTCAACACCATATCGTGCTCCAGAATTCCACCTAGGTTGCATTGAAAAGATGTATTCCCGTTATGCTCATCAAAAATATTGATCAGGCTAGAGGATCGTGCAGTGGAACTAGGCTTCAGGTTATTAATATGGGAAAACACGTTCTCAAATGCATGACACTACCCGATAAACATGTTGACCATATAGTGTACGTTCATTGCACAAATGACATTGATACCGTCCAACTCTACATCGCCTATTAAATTTTAGCAATGTCAGTCTTCGGTGATGGTTCCTTTGCAATTCCAATCAATA
>NW_012193636.1:139282-152067 GCF_000504015.1 Erythranthe guttata
AGTCATGGACAACTCTATGTCGCACTCTCGAGAGTTAATAGTTGAAGTGGCATAAGGATTTTGATCACGTCGGAATCTAGCGATACAACCAACTACAAATAATGTGGTACAAGGATGTTTTTCGGCATATATGAAGGTAACTATATAATTTTTTTTTACAATTTTACATAATGACCTTTATTTTGTATAACTTATATGTTTTGGCATTCCTCATTTGTAGGTTAATTTGCATTGTACTAGAAACTTGCTACGGGCTCCACTCAATATTTTTATCAAGGTAATTTATTGTAGAATGATTTTATGTCATTAAATATTTATATTTGTATTATTTTGGTAACGTTTTACTTATTTTGTATAATCATTGTACAAAATAGCAGGTCAATTGCATTGTATTGGATTCGTTACATGCGTTTAGGGATATTGTAGCTGAGACACGCTCAAATAAGCTTCAACGAATCAGTGAGCTCCATCCTCTTTACTTGCCTCTACAGTATCCTCTTTTATTTCCTTGTAGGGAAGATGATTATCGAGACAATATCTGTTTGAGAGAATCTTCGCTTGCTGATAATAGAAAATGGAGGAAGGTAAGCATGCGAGAGTTCTTTGCATATCTAATCCAGAAACGGCGTTGATAACATTTGTTACTTTTGCATTTCAAGAAGTTATTTCAGCAGTTATGTGTTGATGGATTTTCGATGGTAGAGTCACAGATGTTGAATTTCATAAGGTTCAATCAAGATCAACTTAGGGTTGACATGTACAAGGGTATCGAAGAAAATATTTTTAAAGGAGACACTGAGGGTAAATCAGTTGGACAACGCATTATAATTCCAGGGTCGTTCACCGCAGGTCCAAGGTATATGTTTAACAACTTCGTTGATGCTCTTCAAATATGTAACTGGATTGGATCTACAACCCTCTTCATTGTCATCACATGCAATCCTCAATGGCCAGAAATACAAAGGGTGTTGAAAGATACAAATCTCAGGCCGGAGGATCGGCCAGACATTCTTTGTCGTGTGTTCAAGATGAAGCTCAATAGTATGATGACAGAAATCAAGAAAGGTTGTATATTCAGACGTATTACAGCATGTAAGTATTTAATTAGATCTCAGTTTATAATTATACATTTACTTCATTCATATAAATTAAAGAATTTGCTCATGTGTGAGTTTAACTACTTATTGCTTCCTTAACTAAATTAATGCATATTTTTTTAATACCATGTGTTTATATTTTCTATGCAGATGTATGCTTAATTGAATTTCAGAAACGAGGTCTACCGCATGCACATATTTTATTGTGGTTTCATAATAACGATAAGACCAATAACCCAGAAGAAATTGATAGGATCATATGTGCTGAAAATCCTGACGAAGTAAACGACCGAAAGATGTACCAGTTGGTGGAGAAGTATATGATACATGGACCGTGCGGTCAGGCAAATTTGAAATCTCCCTGTATGAAGGATCGAGTTTGCACGAAGCGATTTCCAAAGCCATTTGTGCAGCGCACTGAATCAGATGCAGATGGTTTTACTGTGTACAGGATAATGGAAGATGGCAGAACAGTTACGAAGAAGAAGACTACTCTTGACAATGGGTTTGTAGTCCCGTACAATCGTATATTGTTGAGTAAATACCGATCTCACATTAATATCGAGTTATGCAACCAGAACAAGTCAATCAAATACATG
Source organism: Erythranthe guttata (assembly GCF_000504015.1). The sequence continues at coordinate 140,979 of NW_012193636.1, forward strand.
TTCAAATACGTAAACAAGGGGCATGGCCGAGTTACGGCGGCATTTTATGAAACACGCAATACAGATGGCGGTGCTGAGATTTGTGATGAGATAAAGATGTACTACGACTGCAGATATCTTTCGGCATGTGAGGCAATGTGAAGGTTTGCGAACTTGGGTTAAAAGAGGATTCTCGAACTTGGGCGCCAAGGAAAAAAAGATTTTCTATTGGTAGGCTTGCGAATGTTCCCCCTGGAAAGGGAAAAGACTAATACCTTAGATTGCTACTTAACATTCAGAGGGGATATACGTGCTACGAGGACATCAGAATTTTTTTTGACACCGTCTACCCTACGTTCAGGGATGCATGTTATGTGTTGGGTTTATTAGATAACGATAAAAAATACATATATTCAATAATATAAGTGAATACTTGGGCACCGAGGGATTATATAAGAAGGTTATTTGTAGTTATGCTTCTTTCCAATAGCTTAAGTTGGCCCGAACATGTTTGACAAAGTTGTTGGTTGGATTTGGCTGAGGGTATTGCTTACAAACAACAAAGTCTTCATAATAATCCAGATATGGCAAATTGTATAACACATTATTCAATTAGATTTTAAATATTACTAATCTTTTTAATATTGTCGTCTCTCACCGAAATAGAAAAAATATTGCAAAGCAATGGCAAAAGCTTGCGAAATTACGCGCCCATGCCAGTTCCAATCGAATTCTCAGCGGATGACACAATAAACATATTGGTGTTAGATGAACTGGATTACGACCGGTTTGAAATGGGTAGGGAACTTCAACGGTGTCTTGCTTGAATTATAGACGTGCAAACAAAGATTTATGATGTAGTCATGGATGTTGTATCCAATGACCGTGGTGGAATGTTTTTTCTATATGGCCATGGTGAAACGGGAAAGACGTTTCTATGGTAAACTCTTTCGGCTGCAGTTCGTTCCAAGGGAGAGATTGTAATTAACGTTGCATCGAGTGGTATAGCATCATTATTGCTCCCCGGTGGAAGAACAACTCATTCTCGATTCGGACTACCCATAAATGTACACGAGAGTTCCACCTGTAGCATATCGCAACAAAGTCCACAAGCGGAGTTGTTCATAAGGGCAAAGCTTATTATATGGGACGAGGCTCCTATGATGCATAGATACTGTTTTGAAGCGCTTGACAAAACAATGAAGTCAATATTTGTGGTTGACAAACTCTTTGGTGGTAAGGTGGTTGTTCTTAGAAGATATTTTAGGCAGATTTTACCAGTTGTGCTCAAAGCATCAAGGCAGGACATAGTACATGCTACGATAAACTCCTCTCCGCTGTGGAATTTCTGTCGTGTCATGAAGTTGACTAAGAACATGAGATTGCAGTCATGCTCTTCTCCATCTAACGTGGATGAGGTAAACTAATTTGGAGACTGGATACTGAAGGTTGGTAGTGAGGATGTTGGGGAACAAAATCATGGTGAAGCTTCGATAGTGATTCCCGATGACATGTTGATTGGTGATTCAGAAGATCCATTCAGAGACCTACTGGAATTCGTTTACCCGGATTGTTGAGTAACATGTATGATTCAGATTATTTTCAAGGGAGAGCAATTCTTGCACCAACTAATGAATGCGTCGAGTTTGTGAACGATCACTTAATGTCTCTCCTTCTAGGAGAGGAGAAGGTGTACCTGAGCTCAGATAGTATGTTTAGGGACGAGCAAACAATGGAGGATAATGCAGAAATTTATTCGACTGAATTCCTCAACACAATAAGATGCTCCGGACTTCGTTCTCATGCGTTGAAGTTCAAGATTGGTGCACCCGTTATGCTAATAAGAAACATCGATCAAGCTAAAGGATTGTGTAACGGGACCAAACTTCAAATTATTAGAACTGGCATTCACGTTCTGAGTTGCAAAATTCTTTCCGGAAAAAATATCGGTGACATGGTGTTCATTCCTCGGATGACTTTAATACCATCTACCGGACTGCGAATTAAATTTCAGAGAAGACAGTTTCCGTTGATTGTTTCTTTTGCAATGACAATCAATAAAAGCCAAGTTTCAAACTCTTTCGCGTGTTGGTTTGTATCTTCCTAAGCATGTCTTCAGCCATGATCAACTATATGTTGCACTGTCCAGAGTTACGAGCAGAGGTGGCATTAAAATATTCATCAAGTTGGATTCGGGTGAACTAACCAATATTACTACAAATGTCGTGTACAAGGAAGTATTTCATCGTATTTGAAGGTAGATAATATTTTCATATTTACCAATTATTCATGTAACATGTCTTTTTTTTAACAACTTATTCTTTGGCAGGTGTTTCTTCTTTATATAATTTTCCCCGTGCGATGTTATTTTCAGTCATGTCCCTAGGATGCTCAGTGCAAATTTTATTATCTTTAAGATTTATTTTTGACGATATACTAATATTTAATATTATTCTTATGATGTAACTATGAAGAACATGATGCTTCAATATTGCTGGTCGCGTTTTGTATTTAAATTCAATGAGCGTAATAATTTATATATGCTTAAATTTATTTTTCAGACATGTATTTCCAGTTGAAAATATGCCACCCCGTGCATCGCACGGGTGAATACTAGTTAATCTTAACACAAAATTCGTAGTCATTGACCCAAATAATATAAGCAAATATTTCTTGCTTCGTGGTTAAGGTGAGCAGGTGAGCAGCCGAGTATGTGATAAATTGAATATAGTCATTGGTCAACACCCTTGACAATATAAAATTTAAATTTAGTATCCTATATAAAAAAATATTTAAAATATTTTAGTATTCTATATTACAAAATTAATGTATATAATATTCTTTTTTTGATATTATAGGTGAATACTGAAACGCAATGTTTGAAATTCACCGAGAACAAGTTTTTCCATTTTGATTTCCGAATTTTTCGGAACGTTATTGAATTTAGTTCATCACATTCAATTGTTTCTCATAAATGATAATCTCGATAATTCCCATTTTTACTAATTTTTTTATAAGTATTTCATTAACATTATGTATTTTCATTTGGGATCATTACAGATAAGCCAGATACTTATTCATAAAGAGATTCAGACAAAAAACTCATTAACCAATAAGTCCACACATGGTCCAGATTTTTGTAAAAGACTGAAATAACCCCTCATACTTTAATATGCTCCAATTTCATCTTTAACTTAATTTAACCTTAATATGACCACAAATTTCACAAATTATTCAATTTTGACCGAATTTTTTTTTTCCAAAAAAAAAATTTTCAAATTTTTTTTCTGCCGGATTCCGGCGTTGACTTTTAATTTTTTTTTCTTTTTTCTTTTTTTTTTTGCTTCCGGATTTTTTCGCCAGTTTCTGGCGTTGACTTTTTCGATTTTTTTTCTTTCTGTAACATTTTTTTTCCGTTTAAACAGCAATATTGTTGTGATTGCCAGTAATATTAACTATATTACTGTTAGACACAGTAAAATTAACTAAACTACAGTTTAACACAGTAATATTGCTATATTAATCTCTAACACAGTAATATTAACACAACAAAACTCATTATTATTGTGTAATAGAGTAATATTACTATGTTGACCGTTTAACAAATGTTAACATAATAAAAAACCAAAAGAATTAATACTACTGTGAGTGACAACAATATTTCTATAACAACAATAATATTATCGTCAACCACAGTAATATTACAATAATAGATACTAATATTATTACGTTACTCCGTGAATAACTCAAACAAAATAAAAAACCCAAAAAAATTATAATATTGATGTTGTTGACAGTAATATTATTGTGTTTACAGTTATTTTACTGTAAACGACAGTAATATAATTACGTTGACTTGTCAACAAATCAAACAAAATAAAAAAAATAACAAAAAAAAAATTACGTTAATTACGTTAATTTACTGTCAACGGCAGAACAATTACATAAATGTATTGTCAACGGCAGTACAATTACGTTAATTAACTGTCATTGACAGTATAATTACGTTAATTTACAATCAGTGGCAGCACAATTACGGTCAACATTTAGCGGCGGACGTAAAAAAAAAAAAAAAAAAAAAACCAAAAAAAGTCAACTCCGGAGACCGGCGAAAAAATTCGGTAGAAAAAAAGTCAAAATTGGATTTTTGTGTTCAAAATTAGATTTTCGTGGACAAAATGGATTAAATTGGGGTTATAATTAGGAATTGGGTATAAATGGTTGGGGGTAATATTAGCATATACATGAAAGTTTCCTTTATTTATAATAAATATTAAAATTATGGACTTATTGGTAAAAGATATATAACCCCTAAACCTAGAATAATAAAGATATTTGGTTGGAGACTTATGCACAGAAAAACCCGTTTCATTTTTAATATGAAATTAGAAAATTAGATTTTGTGATATGGTGCGTGTGCATATTCCAAAAGTTTAGGGTGTGAAAGCAAATAAAGGTGGCAATTGATGCAAGTGATGACGAATCAAGACGCCGTCTCGGTCAACAAAATCATCTTAATAAAAAAATAGATAAAAATATATGGACCTACATATGAGGCTCAAATTACCAATTTGGGTCTGGACCATTGTTTCTTTTAATCTTATTTAGAATATTTTAAATTGAATCAATCGTTGTAAAAATTAATTTGTTCGTCATGAAATCAAGGGTGGAAAAAGAGGTCAATTGCCATTTATCATGGTAAATGTCACAGGGGTTTCTTTAATCAAGAAATTTTCGCCCGTGCGGCCTGATTTGCCCACCAAATCAGTCAGTCTTCCTCTCGATTCTCTTCGTACATAACGCACAAACACAAGTCTTTTAAGCCTACGTAAACGAGAACAAGAGTATGCAGCGGAAAACAACACAAAAGCACGTTTACGAGCAATGCCCAACCTTTATATTAATTTCCCACAAAAAATACAAAAGAGACTAAGGTGCACACACAAAATCCTCACTGAGAATGCCCACAATTGCAATCTGAACTCTCTAATGCTAGATGAGTCGGATTTGTGCACTCATAGCCCTATAAATACAAGGAAAAAGGTAGTTTTCACATAAAACAACCTAAGGACACTTGGCAGCATACTTGCTTGACACTTGGCTAACTATTAGAAGTAATAAGGGGCAGTTTTTCACGCTTTCCAGGCCTCAACCGCTCCGCAACTTCCCTCAAAACCGCCCACAAGTCTGGTTTTCGAGGCCCATCTTGATCGGGCGCGCGCGAGCGCACCAAACGGCCCAAAGCAGCCCGGCCGGTTGCTAGGCAGCCCATCTGCCTTGCCTTTTCTGCACATTTTGCCCGCCTTGTCAATTACTTGTCAGTTCTTTGCCCACATGGTCATTAGCACGCCCGCACATCGGGCTGCCTTCCTTGACTTGCCAATCGATCGTGCCAACTTGGCCACACTTGTCAAGTCGTGGTCGATTTTCTTCGAACGTTCGCTTGCCCAAGTTCTCGGCCACATGCCGATTACTGCCCACGCTTGTCCGCATTCACTGCCGAGCAACGCCCGTTCCAGCCACAAGTACTTTCGATCACCGTTCCCACTTGAATCAAGCCGTCCTTGCTTTCTCGGACAAACACCCCGAATGCTTGCCCAACACTCGACCACTCATTGGCCGATTGTGTGGCTGTCTTGTGTCAATCCTCACTTGGCACCATTTCTCGGCCATGACTCGACCACACTTGAGTCATAGCCGATGTCACCGACTAAGGGGTAACAGTAAACCAATTGAAAATTACGGAAATATTACAAAATGAACAGTTACCAATGCGTTCATACAATATTAGTATTGTACCATTACATTGTGGGACCGTAGCGAGTATTGAATTTCTAATATCACCGATGAATCATAATTATAGTATATTAAAGACATAAATCAACTGTGCAATTCCTTTTCGTGAAGATATGAAACACCTGCTCAATATTCTTATTAGACTCTCGCACGCACGAGTTACTTTTTTCTTGTACAAAATTGAATTGGACAAGTCCTTAGATGTGGAGAAAAAAAAAGTTTTTGTATAACACCATCCAATTCTATCTCTATATGATTAGTGGTAGAATACCACGTACCAACCATACTGTAAAGAAAGTAACAATATACAACAATTTTAGTACAGTAACGGTTCATGTAATATTAACACCGAATAATACGGCGGCTGGTACACGGGATTGAGCAATATGTTTGACAACAGTACCGAATCCACCCCTAAATTCAAATACATAAATTAACTTATACACAATTTTTTTTTTACTAAATTAGAAATTCTCTTATTTCCTAGTTGAAATTAATATTGTTTTGAAGTTCATCAATAACTTTATTAATCAAGTAATGAATTATGTATTGTTTTTCCATTGACCAACAAATAAAATTACACCTTTTGTTTTGTTTTATAGTATAAATAAAAATCCCAACATAATATAATTTCACAAAGTTAAATTAAAAAAAGAACCAAGGGGCATATATGTACTTTCACAGTAAGAGGCTACCCCACAATCAGCTTCATCAAACAGTAGTGACGAATTTATCCTTTTATTAAATCCTAAATCCGATCTCGTTGAATATTTTCCCATCCAAAACCCGCCTCCACCCATCCAGCGATTCCTCCCCTTTCTCCGGGGAAGCTCCGCCCTATCGCCGCCGCACCACCTAGGGTTTAGCTTTTTCCGAACTATGCACCCCAATTCCTCCCCATCTCACTACCCTCCCCACTGATAAAACCCTACGGCTCAATTACCCCCCTTTTTTCCCCTCCGATTAATCGGCGATCTCTTCTCTTCTGATGACATCATTTCTCTGGTAGGGCTCTCGCTCCTCCGTAAAATTTCACATCTTCGTTTGAATTTGAATTTCCGCCGCCATGGCGATCCGATTCACCGTGAACTTCTCGGCGTCCGTCGCCTCAAACATTGCCGCCTCCTCTTCCACGGCGTCCAGTAAATGCGCCGCCTCTCGGTTCTTCCAGGAGTGCGCTTCCAGATCCAGATTCTTCCAGCACCCGCCCTCGCAGAAGCCCGACTCCGACTACTCCGACTTCCGCCGCCCCAAATCGAAGCCGAATTCGGTCTATTCGTCTCTTGCCGGGGAAGTTCTCGGCGGGCAGGCGCAATGTCCGGTTGTTATGGGATTGATCTCTCTGATGAAGCAGTCGATCGGCTCTTCTTCGAATTCGACCGTTTTAGGGATTTCCCCCATCAAGGCATCGACAATCCTTCCTTTCCTCCCCGGTTCGAAGTGGCTACCGTGCAACGAATCCACGAGCACGGATGTCGATAGAGGAGGCGCTGCTGTTAGAAGTAGCTCTGCCGCCGCTAGCAGCAAGGAAGTAACCGTCGAGACCAAGATTGTCAATGGTGGTGGTAGCAGTAGTAAGGGTAATGCTAAGGCTAAGGGTAAGGCTAAGGGTTTGGAGGGGGAGGCGTTTGCCATGGCAAAGAATATTGATGCGCCGAGTCCTACACTGAATCTTACGCCACCTCGTGGCGGAATCGGTAGCGGAATCAATAGCAGTAGTTGGTTGTTGAAAGTGATGAACATGTGTTTCACCTCTGAGGAGGCTAAGGCGGCTTTCACTGCTTTCAGCGTAAGCATTTTGTTTAAGTCGACTTTGGCGGAACCGAGGTCGATTCCCTCCACTTCTATGTACCCAACTCTTGATGTAGGCGATCGTGTTCTAGCCGAGAAGGTAATAGATTTACAACTTGGCTGAAATTTTGTTGATTTTAAGTGCCATTTAATGGCTTTTTAGTTTTTACTTTTCGAGTAGCATGAATAGGTTTTTAGTTGGTGATTGCTGTAGTTATAAGTGAATTGTGTAATCTTTAGTCTATCAATTGGTGTTGTGTACATAGATGAAAAACAAGACCTTTGTTTTGCTGAAGTATATATATATATATATATATACAATTTCGTAATAAAGCAGTAGGTTTGATCAAGATGTTCGTGTCCGATGCATTAGTATCATAGTTTTAAGTGAATTATGTATACAGTAGAACCTCGATAAATTAATAACCTCACGTAAATAATAATCTCTCCCCGTCCGACTCGGTGGCAACGTGCTAAATAATTAATTTGATAATTCAATAATCCTCTAAATTTATAGAATTTTGCTTGTCCCATATGTATTAATTTATATAGGTTTAACTGTATTTCCTGTATGTTGGTTTCTTTACATATCCGACGTGTCTGTACTGTATGTAGGGGTTATAGTATTTCTTTTAAATTAGTGTTCTTGAGAAAGCCTTTCGAATCTGTAACTCTCGGAAAAACAATGACATAAATAGTATGAAGGGTCTACTCATTTGTTTGCATGGCCTAAGAGAATTTGTTTTTGAGCAATTACGTATTTTTCAGTTTTTATTGAGCCATAAAATGGTAGTAGAAGATTGTAACTAGTTGCAAGATGTTAGGTTCCATTTTCTTCTGTAAACGCGGGCTTCATCCTTCAACGTACATAAGTAAGTGTTGATGGTGTGGATATAATATTAAATTTCCAGAATGCTGATGTAGTTCTACCGAGCTTTCATATGAGAGAACGGCTAATTCTTATGGATTCTTGTTCTTTTGGTTGATTCCCAGGTATCGTATATTTTTAAGAAGCCCGAAATCTCGGACATTGTGATTTTCAAGGCTCCTTTAATTCTTCAGGTACCTTTAGAATTGGGTGCTTGCATCATTTATATAATAGTTGCTTCCATAGCCATGATTAGTGATGGAGTTGACTTTGTTATTGTCTGTTTGACCTTCTCTGCAGCAAATTGGTTTCAGTCCATCTGATGTATTTATTAAACGAATTGTAGCGAAAGCTGGTGACTATGTAGAAGTAAGTAGTTATCAACTGGTGTTTGAATCTATTTAGCTTCTGTCACACATCTTATCGGAAAATCTAAAATATGCCTTGTTACAGGTTCGTGGTGGGAAATTGATGGTCAACGGTGTGGCTCAAGACGAGGATTTTATCTTGGAGCCACTCGACTACGAAATGGATCCAGTGGTAATTATTTTGTGATCGTTATTTATTATTTTATAACGAGGCGAAAGCATATTAAATTATTACACTTTTTTTCTATAGCTTGTTCCGGAAGGCTACGTGTTCGTATTGGGAGACAATCGCAATAACAGCTTCGACTCACATAACTGGTAATCACATATATATCGCGGAAGTTTGTATTCTTTCGTGTTAAAGTTTTGAGGTGAAATTTTGATATTCTAAATACCGGTTGAATTTTTAATAAAATTTTCAGGGGTCCACTGCCTATAAGAAACATTGTTGGTAGATCGGTCTTTCGGTATTGGCCTCCGTCGAAAGTATCGGACACTCTGTACAACACATCCCAGCAGAAGAGTGCTGTTGCATTTGCCTGATACTTTTCGCCCTCCTGATTTTTGTAGTGTTTTATTTATCTAGTTTGTTTGTTAACAACTCCTAGTTCCTGTAAAAAAAAAATTGAATCTTTATACTCATAGTGTACTTGAGCGTTTTTATTATTTTTTATATATTTATTTATAATTTTTTTAAAAATGATGGCTGCCATGGCTGTTTCCAATATAAACATAAATGCATAATAGTGGCTGGTTTTGACTTCGTTTTATTTTTTCTTTCTATAATGAATCATTTTCTTGTACAGTACATTTATCATTAGCCTCTCTCTCTCTCTCTCTCTCTCTCTCTCTCTCTCACACACACACACACACACACACACACACACACACACACACACACACACACACACACACACACACACATAAATCTGTGGTGCTGATGGAGCTCAGGTTCTTGGGGAGGATGAAGATGGTAGGAAAACACTGTCTTCTTTCAGAGGAGCTCAACAATGGTGATTGGTAAGCCATTTTTTCGCCTACTGTAAAGTATGTTTTTTGTATATACACACTCATGCACTTAAACTTCTATAAATTAATACAATTGGGACGGACAATTCTATTAATTTATTGGAATATTAAATTTTATCGAATTAATAATTTAGTACGTTGTCACTGAGTCGGGACCTGGAGAAATTATTCTTTATACTGTAGTCTTTATAAAGGTACAATATTTCGATATATCAACCTCTGCCACTTGAATGAATCAATTACAAAATTTTCATCATAATCATCACCACATTTCTCTAATGTTCAAGTCTTTAGAGGCATTGTTAAGTTTTTCAATGCTCGTTAATTTTTTAGTCGAGGTGATCGCTCAACAAATACATGTTCTAAGCAGGACAATTATAAATTCTCGTGTAAGAAAGTTGTGTTTTCGAAGATATTCACGATAACCAACTTTTAAGTTAGTTGTATATTTATGCACCTATATGGTGTCAGTTGACATGAACAGAAGGAGATTCGAACTTATGTCAAATGACATACGTTCCTCTCATCGATAATGAGACCATATATATACACAAAAATTCCAAGTTGTTATCATAATTTAAATCTCGTATACTTGGTTATTAAACTCTCATATAGAAGAAACACACGATTACAACAAAAGCGTGACTCTACCACGTGTACCATTTATCACTTTTCCGAAAGAGTTCATTGTCAATATAAAACCCGTCGTTCCTCACTATCCACAAGCACGTGCCGGAAGTGCACTTCCTCTTCGCGAAATCCGAATTGAAAACCTCAAACCTCTTACTCTTCCCCATCCACCAGAAATGGCAGTAGTATATCGATTTTCCGATAAAGTTCTCGCAGAATTTCCACTGGTATATTTTTTGTCCTTGGTGCCTGTCGATTGAACGTCTGCCGAGATCTTCTTTGCCGGAAGCGCACTGCACCGTCAACGGAGTGTAATCGCCGAGTGTTTCGTCGGAGTATATTCTGACGGTATATTCGTCCGTGAAGAAACAATAAGCCATTCCTTGGATGAGGTTAGCTGATAGGAAGAGGATTGATAAGTAGGTTTTAGTCATGTTTGAAGCCATATTTTTATTTTTTGGATTTATTTATTTATTTATATTTTGCTTCAAAATATATAGTGGGGAAAAAAAAAATTTGGCGCTTAATATTTTGAGTGCATTTAGTGTTTTATTAGGTTACATTAAAGAAATTATACTTTGAAACTGAAGCAGCATTGAATTATTTAATTAAATTGAAGTAGCATTGA
>NW_012193636.1:152167-169988 GCF_000504015.1 Erythranthe guttata
CTCGGGCCGGACTCCTCCCCTCCACCAAACCTCCTCCTCCCGCTTCATAGGATAATGATTCAGATCACGAGGGCCGCCGTCCAACAAGGCGGAGAAGAAAGCTTCAGATTCATCGCCGCTGCTGCTGTTATCTCCGCCGCCGGCGGAGGAGGAGTCCAGAAGGGCGGCGAGAAACGAGCTGGGCGCCGATCGGTACCTCTCCAACCCGCAGCTCTGCTGCTGGAAGAAATCAGAGCCGAGAAATTCTCTGCTCTTGAGAAACTCGCCGTCGGCTGAAATATGCTTGAGAGCAGTGCTCTCTTTGCTAGGGTTTCTGCTTATCTCCGAGCTGAACATAATTAATCTCAGGCAGAAGAAAAAAACTTCAGCAACCACCAATCAGATTACAGCTTTTTGCTACAGTGGAATTAGTAGATTTCAGAAAAACCCATTTGTGTATGAACTTCAACGAATTAGTAGATTTTCAGATCTTGGATTTTCATTGGGGGTTTTTCTGCAGGTTGAAAAATGGAAAATGGAAAATGAAATATGGGTTTTTATTTTCTTGAAATAATTTGTGCAGAAATCAAGAATTTTTTTTTTCTTTCTGAAAGAAATGTATAGATTTGAGAGGTGTATGTATTTATTGAGTGACGACAATAATAATAAATATTTTCCTCGGTTTTATCCATTTTCACACGTGAAATTCTTTAGTGGACCGGGTGCGCTGGACCCGGATCAATGAACCCATTTTTTATGCATACATATCCGTTTGCCATGTCATCGTTGTGTCCACGTCATCTTTGACACTTACTCCATTTGACAAAAACAAAAAAAGAAAAAAAGAAAAAGAAGAAGAAATAAATTACTATATTTGACAAAATTAATGAATTAAAGTCGAATTTTAACCTTGTAAAGTTAAAAGTTAAAAGTTAAAAATGTTGGTGGAATTTGTAACTTCAATCCTAACATAATAATTGGAAATCTATTTGACTTTTGCCTTTCATCATTAAATAACTAAATATGTCAAAAATAAATATGATACTAAATAAAATTTATGGTAAATTACGGCTACCCCTAAAGTAAGGTAAATTACGAAAAGACCTCTCTTTTTTTGTGTAATTATGAATCTTCTTGACGACTACACTTATGGTGTCACATTCAACACTATTTTCTAGATTTCGTGAAATAATCTCAAGTTTGTACTCGTTTTGTGCAAAAATGCAGTTTCTAATGCACCTTAATCTGATATTTACAAGCCAAAAAACACATATTATGATCATCTTGTTCCAAAATGTGGAGCTCGAAAGAGATACAACGGTACATACTGGAGAATATTCCACATAATTTAGAAAATTACACAAAAAATTGACATCACAAGGGTGAACGCGTAAGAAGATTCATAGTTGAGAGGAGTGGATGTAATTATCCAAACATAAGGGATTTTTTGTAATTTAATCTTACCTCAAGGGTATGGCCTTAATTACCCTAAATTTAATTTAGAATAAATTACACCCACACCCCTGAGGTATGCTTAAATAACTTTAATGTCCCTGTGGTATCGATAATTACACTCACCCCCTTGAAACGTAGTTATAAACTCTAATGGGATAATGCATTGGATACGTTATTACGATAGAGTTCTAACGAACTATTGGTTTCAGGAAGTGGTGGGGACAACAAAAGAGTTATGGGTGATTTAAGAAATATTGGGGGATCCATGTCACCCCATTACTCCTCATAACTCTATGTTATCTCGTTCACTAACTAAAAGTAATAGTCCAATACATTACTCCTCATAACTCTATGTATCGGAATAATGTATCCAATACATTATCCCGTTAGAGTTTCTAACTACGTTTCAGGGAGGTGACTGTAATTATCGATACCATAAAGATTTTAAAATTATTTAAGCATACCTCATGGCAGGGGCGGACCCAAGGCTTGTGTCGGGGGAACCCCGCCCCTGCAGATTTTTTTTTTTACCTTTTTTTATTATTTTTTTAATATTTTAGGTTATTTATGTATTCATTTATACACTTTAGCCCCTCTAAAGTTAAAATTTTATACCATTTTACCCCAAAACTTTTTTTTCGCCCCCTCCCAAAACTCCCTGGATCCGTCCCTGCCTCAGGGTGTGGGTGTAATTTATCCTTTAATTTATAATAAAATTTTATTCTTACTAGTTTTTATTTAGTTTAATTTAATTTAACGTTATCGAAGCATAGAAGAACTTGTTGGTTTGTGTGATAACTGATAAGTCATCTTGTTCTTTCTAAATGTGAGGGGGTGGGGTTTGGTTGATTGGTTTTTGGATTGCGAGATTGTCGAATATTACAATTTTAAATAGTTCTTTTAATCTATTTTTATCAAATATTTGTTATTTTATTATGGAATTAAATATTTTTCCAAATGTAGTCAATTATGCTCATTCCATCGGATTTCCACCCTTGATCTAACAGGGAAATGGATACTCATACTAATTAAATTTTGATAAAACAAAATTTATTTAATCAGGGCAAATTACGATAACCTTGATGTATGATTAAATTACGAAAAAAAACCCTTTTTGGTTGGGTAATTATAGCCACCCCTCCTTTTAAATATTTTTACATAGAATTTACGTAATTTGGTTGTTTACCGAACCAAATCGTATATTCAATTCTGTAATCAGTATGAAATGTTGGCGTACCGAAATTTCGATTAGGCAAAATTTACAAATGGAGGAGTATTTTCGTAACATGTTATATAGTTGAGGGGTGGCTATAATTACCCAAACAAGAGAAGAATTTTTGTTATTTGACCATAATTGAGGGGCGACGGTAATGTACCCTATTAATTATTTTAGTTGAGAAGGAGAGAGAAAGTTTGTGGGCTACCCTTCGACCAATGACAAAAGAGATGCTATACTATTGATTTTATCTGAAGATGCATGCATCAAAGACTCAAGAGATTTATTAATAATAAGATGCATGCATCAAAGACTCAAGAGATTTATATTTTATTAATTAAAAAAAAATATTTTGTCCCCTGAAAATGATGCTCGACTATTTCCTTTTCGTAGCTTATTCAATTTTATTTTATTTTTCTTTTATGGTCAATTTGATAAGAAAAATTGAGGACAACTTGTTTTATTTTATTTTATTTCTAATTACTAATTATTAATTTATTTATTTTCTAAGAGAAAAATAGGGAAGATGTTGAATTTATTCATAGATCAGTTTTTTAATGTGAAGAAAGTAAAAGAATGCTATTTTAATTAATAATTTACTATTATTTCAATTTGAGAAAAACATATACAGCAGAACCTCGATAATATAACTGATGGGTTTTTGGCCAATTATAGCTTAGTGGTCCCTAATGATTGTCAACTATATTAATTAGTTTTAAATAATACTTAAAATTAATTAGCTAAGATTAAGAGCCGACACAAAACAGCAAGACAACTAGGACATCTCACACGTATGGGTTGTTGCATTTGACTTAGAATTAAAAAGTCAACGCATATGGAGATTATTATATAATAAAATACAGGAATTCCGTTTAGATAACCAGGTGAAGCATATGGAATAATGGAACAATTGATTTATTTTCAAGATTCATCATGCAATATTGAAAATGAACTTTTCAGACAAAAAAGAAAAAGAAAAAAAAAAGTTTCCATTATTCGTCAAATAAAGAAATTTAAATTTCTCTCAAATAGAATCTTAGACAGGATTGAGAAGTAAAGACAATTTCATTATAGGAAGGTGATGTTCAACACTTTTTATTACAGTGTGTGGGAATCAGGTGTGGTAAATGAGTTGAGCCGACTCGCTTATTCACTAAGAGGTCGTTTGGCTACGCTTGTTTTAAACTTCTAATAAGATGTTTTAATAACTGATAAGATAAGCTACCACATCTTATATGTCGAATTAATTTTATTAGTGTTATAAGTTATTTTCACTCATTATAAATTGTTAAACTGTTGTTTCGTAGAATAAGATCTTTTAATATTGTAATGACCAAAAAGGACATGAAACCATGAAAATGTGTACATTTAAATAAAATTAAATGCTTCTTTAAATAAATATAAATACAAGCAAGACATGCAATTTATATGGTCAATTTTAAAGCTGTTCTTACCTATAGTTCTTGAAAACCAGTAATACAAAAAGGAGAGAAATTATACCAATTCTCAAATTGGAGACAAATATAAATATGATTCATGTAATACAAAGTTGATTTGATTTCTCGGCAATAGTTCCAGAAGATAAGTATATTTGCGAAACGAAAAAGAAAAACAAGAAACTTCAACTACAACGATCACTGATGATCCCAAACACGACACCTGTTCGAAACGCTCTCAGTAGTAAGATTTCCTTGGATTGTTCTGCAAACATTTTGGAAAGAAAAAAAAAAAAACAATTCACTAACGAGATAATTCTTTCGAATATCAGACAACTAAACTCGGGGAAAATAGAACGGAAAAAAAAAATTACCAGAGGATTGGGTCTGTGACGATAACCAAGCATCATCCTTTTTTTGTACTGATCGTAAATATCGTCATCGGGTGTGACCTCACCTGGAGCATGTGCACCAACACCCAGGTGATCTTTTTTCACATCCCCTGCCGTTATTGGAGCCGCTATTCCGCTGCTTTTCATCCCTAGTCCTTCACCTGCACAATTTTCCGATTAATTATTCTTATTTACCATCTTATTATCGAGTATTTACTGCTTATTTGTTACCCGAACCAAACGAAGAGAAGTTGGCAAAAGAACAGAATAGATACAAAATCGAGGGATGTATAAGAATTTAATAAAGGAAGACTCTTTTTCTTTTCATTTTTTGTATGTAGCTGAGTGTGACTATCTATCTCTCTTTACCTTCCTTCCAACCCATTTTGGATAAGAGTTTGTGGCCAACGTTATCAGCTTGAATTTTTGCTTTATCCGCATACTCATTTACAAATTTCTGGGCAGATACATCATTACAGGTAGCCAAGAACTTCTCGAGCTCTTCGGGAGGAATATAATCGCCCATGTGATGCCCTTTCTTCATAGGACCTGTGTTAAACATAAAACGAGGAAGCCATTATTACGAATAATTGCAAAAAGAGGAAAAAAAATTAAAAAAACTTAGATTAAAAAACGGGTGTAAACCTTGGAGGGAAGCAGGTGGAGGCATCTCATCCTTTGAGGATCTATGAGGCCTCTGTTTCTCTTCTCGTGCAGCTTTCTTCATGTAGTATTCCATCATAGCTATAGGGTCTGAACCAGATGGGCCACTTGATTCACCTAACGGTATTTAGCACAAGTAGAATAATAACTATTAAATGGAAGACGAAAGCATTTCGAACTCTGGAGAACCCAATAGACAACTCGATATCCAATAAAGTCATAGAGTTTTCGGATTGAACATGATTAACATTTTTGTTTAATAGTGTTTTCTGTCTCTACATTTTGCATAGTAACTTAATCACAGGAAACGAGGGGGAAAACGTACCATATCTTGCACTTGTTTGTGATAATGCATGCGAAGATCCTATAGTCTCTGTGGCATCATATAAAGCTGAGGCAGGAGTTTGATATTTTAAGTGCTGACGCTGTGATCTCTGAGCACCAGATGCTGGATTAGGAGTCGTAGTGCCTAAATCACAAATATATTTAAAAAAAGCACTCGGTCAGAAAAGATGGTTATATATGCAATTTTTTTTATGGACACTTAGTTATACATATATATATATATATATATACACACACACACACACACACACACACACACACACACACACACACACACACACACACACACAACACATTGCCATGGTTTACATGATAAAGAACCAGTCAGGATTAAAATCAATGTCAAAAAATGAGGATTAAAATTGGAAACAAAAATTATTCATCCAATATTGTTTGAGTAAATAGAGAAATTCTTGTTTCTAAAATACAAGACAAAAGAAGTTATGTACTTAATAGCAATTTATGATATCCCCTGTATACTTGTGGAATCAACACACTTACCACTTTGTGGTGTTTGAGAATCCTTGGTTAGCGACAAAGCCTTCTGCTCCTCACTAAGTCGGTACTCATAATACTTGTAATCTGGACAACTATCGTCAAACAAAAATCTGCAAAAAATGAATCGATTAAAATCTTGGGTGGTAAGGTAGCGTTAAAAAGAAAGCAAAGAGCTCTAAGGAATTCTAAGATTATATTCTTTAGGTAGCTTATAAGTCGTGGAAACCAGAAAACAAAAGAATAAAAAATAAAATCACAACGTGCGATCCAGAAATGATAATAACTAATTATAGTACAGCGGTGCCGATGTCACCCCAATGCTTGCTAAATAAATCACTCCATTCAATTTGCTGAGTACTAGAAATTCATCATCATGACAAAAAAATAAATAAAGAGCTATAAGAACGAAGTCTACATACTTGAAGGGGGTGTCTCCAGGGTTTTTTTGACGTGTTACATACTCAATCTGCCTTCCATTCTTGGCCACAAAAATTGCCAATTTGTCTGCAACGTTCTTCACTGTAGAATCACTTGGGGAAGGTGGTGCTGCATGTCACTTAAAGAACTGATTAATACCAACACCATGAAGAAGTGCATATAAATTACTCTTGTAGCAGGCCTGCCACATATTACAAATCTTTCAGTGAACATCTCTTTGCACCAATGTTGATATGGACTTACGTATGAGCTGCATTCATCAGATAAGAAGCAATTCAAGAATTTCTTGCCCGTCCATTTGCCCCTTGTTAAAAAAAACCGAAGATTGTGCCTAGCAATCTAGTATGTGTTGCTTTGGTAGAGGGTAGCACAACAATCTAGCTGATACGATCCAACTAACTAGCTCAGGCAAATCAGGGTTTACATGGAGGTATAATCGAAGTAACTAGATCAGAAATACCAGAAAGACACGGGAAGAAATAAAAAGACAAGGGTTCTTGAATTAATGAGAAGAACTGGAAAAAAAATCACCGATCTAAAAAGTGAGTACAGATAATATACCGAAACCATTTGCAGTGCAATAAATGCACACATGACAGGCTGAATCACTGTACTTAAGAGGCAGCTAAAATTTGTGGCTTAGAGAAAGTATTAATCGAAAGGTTCTTAATGGTGTGTCAATCTCCATGAAAGAAAGAACGTAACAAACATATTGCAGAACCCCCTTACGAACAAAAAGTAAAGCTGAAAACTGTGCTAGTCAAGTATGTCCAGATTCATATATTCCAAGCATAACCCCGAAAATTCCTCCCAGCTGACAAACAAACACATATACGGCAAAGGCACATAATCAATACATTAGAAAAATAAGTAATTACCAATATCTACTCGCTTAGATGCCTGATTAGAAGCACCAAGCTGGTCCAGCTTCGGCCGCTTTACCGGCCCGCCATCTGTGGAATTACCAGCATACCCTTCAGCTTCATCTTCGTCTTCACCAAACTTAACAGGGGGTGCAACAAGTTTTGATTTTTGTTTCAAACTGAAAGCAAGTTTTCCACCCGAAGGAGGTTGAGTCGTTTTGCGAGGGCCGTTAGCCTTAATATTGATGGTCGTGTTGCTAATGACAGCCTTGGGAGTTGAAGTTATCAACGTACTTGAGCCCGACCTAGATTTCTCCAACGGCTCACCCTTCTTCTCCTTCTCCTGCTGTAGTTGTTTGAACCTCTCCATGAATGATCCGTCGTTAACAAATAACCCTGGCTCTTTTCCTTTATCCATAGCCTAATGCCGAGTATGTTTGCTGCCTACAATTACCCACTGCTTGACACGCAAGCTCACGAGATATTTAAGTGACAGAATTTATAACTCTAGATAATCAGAATTCTCATACATTATGTTAACATAGAGTTATAATCTTGTTGTAATAAAACCATATTTAAATTAAAAATAAAAATTATATGCACACAGAAGCAATGAATGTAATAAAACTTATTTCCATATCCGTAATTAACACGAAAATCAGTGGGAAGTAAAATAATCTTGTATATATGTTGTAACATCAGGCAAAGAGATTCTACATACACACGGATTTCATTCAACCGATCACATAAAACCATGTTTACGTAATGTACACACACGCCCTACAGCTATACCTTAAGAAAAAACAAAAATTCTGGAATAAACAAAAAAATGAAGACCCGACTAAACAAAATTCGAAGATCCTCAATTAGAGGAAATAATAATTATAATTGGAGCTTTAAACCAATGGAACAAAATCAATAAAAAAAATTAACACTTCAGTCAACCGAAAACAAGTCGAAAACACAACCTTAAACAAAACAATCCCTTAAGCTAATCCACCGTTCCAATTTAACCGGACGAAAAAAAACACAGGCTCGGATCAAGTCACAATCGAGATTACCTTACAAATTATTGGATGAGCTGCCAAACAAAAAAAAAAAAAAAAAACAAATTGACCCCCACAAGACGCACTATCGAAACCCCCAAATCGGAAAATATATACAGACCTAATTTTTAGGATTTCGATACCGTGCCTTACCTGATCAATAAAGAACTGAATCGATCAATTGCAGCGCTATTGATCGGAGGAGGAAAAAAATAATCCGACGCAAATCGGAGAGAGAGAGAGATTTGTATGTATATAGTATTTGAAGGTTTTCCAGCGAGTTGCATAAAAAGGGGAAAAACAATTTCTGGTCGGCCGCCTAAAGAAAATATATATACAACGCGACTCTTTATAAACATAGCGCTTTCGTTTTTGAGAAGTAGAAAAATATAGGGGTAAATTACATCTACACCCCCGATGTACGTTACAATACTTTTAAGGTCCATGTGACAATGACCCCCTGAAACATTGCTAGAAACCCTACCGAAATAATTAATTGGATAAAAGTTATTTCGTTAGGGTTCTAGCGGAATGTTAGTTTTCAGGAAGTGGTGGAGACAACATAGAGCTACGGGTGACATGCATCCCCTAATATTTATTAAATTCTTATTATTTTATGTTAATGTTTATAATTTTTCGTCTGTGGTAGCATTAACGGTCCCGCGGAAAACAATTACAGTGCATATCGGTCCCATGATATGAAATCATGGTTTATGTAATTGTTTTAGGGGTGTGGCTGTAATTATCAATACCACATGGATCTTAAAGTTATTTTAGCATACCTCAGGGGTGTATGTGTAATTTATCCAAAATATATTATATTTTTTGGTAAATTACACATACACTCATGAGATATGCTAAAATAACTTTAAGGTCCGTATAGTATCGGTAATTACCATCGCCCCTGAAACATTGTTAGAAACCCTAATGAAATAGTGCATATGATAAGTTATTTTGTTAGGGTTCTCACGGAAAATTAGTTTCAGCAATGGTGGAGACAACATAGAGTTAGGCGTGAGATGACTCTCCTAACATTTCTTAAATCTTTATTATTTTATATAAGATTTATAAAGTTTTGTCTATGATAGTATAATAACAATACATTAACGGCCCCGCTGGAAACAAATATAGTGCATATCAGTCCTTAGACATATGACACCGATAATTATTTTAGAGATGTGGCTGTAATTACCAATAGCACATAGACCTTAATTTTTTTTTAGCATATATTAGTGGTATAGGTGTAATTTACCCTATTATATATTACATATTGCTCCTAGAACTCATTAGATGAAAATTATTGGATATATATTGGCTAAATTTTACATTTAAAATAAACTAGGAGGTAGAATTACAGTTTCTGAATACTAGAGGGACTGATCTCAAATAATCAAAACTTAAAACAAACTTCAACTCAGATAAGCCCAAAACGGCCCCGTTTCATTTTGCACGGAAAATGGAGACAACGGGACTCAGAGCCCTAAACGCCATTACCTCATCGTCTTTACTTCACCTCCGACGCAGAGCTCCGACTCTCCTCCGCCGCGCTATTTTCTCCGTTCATCGGAAGCAATACTCATCCCAATTTCCCCTCTCCCTTCTCTCTCCCAGCTTATCCCCGCTTGCTCTTCATGTAATTCTATATCCATATGTTTTTTTCCAATTCGGCAGCAATTTTCATCAACTGAATACACGTGTGTTTTGCATGAATTGATGTTCGTTTTGTGAAATTTTCAGCTGATAAGTTTCGAGCAGATGCATTGCCGAATGGATTTGGTGGGGAAGCGAGCAAAGCTCCGGCGAACAAAGAATTTCTTCAAGTGGTTCTAGTTTCACCGCAGGTTTTTATTTCTCTGTTCTTCAATTTCGCAACGGTGTCGTTTTAATCCGTATATATCTGAGTTCATATGGTTAAATTATTTTGGATGAAAATTAAAAAAAAAGTCACTGTTTTAGATTGTGTTTTAGGAAGTTCAACGTTGTCTTGTCCTGGCCAAATAATGTTCATCATTGATTTGGATGTGGTTATAAGTAAGGTGGAAATTGGAATTCCGACCCAAAAAATTTACGATTTCGGAACAATGTTTTTCATTCCGAATTCTTGGATTGAAATTGGAAAATATACATGAGATTCTGATTTTCGATCTGGGTTAACTACAGAAAATAATTCTGAAAATTTTGTTTTTTTGGGGGGAAATTACATTTATAATATCAATATTTTAATGTATTTTATATTTTAGGTGACTATATAGAAATTTTCCGAATTCCGCAGTTCCCGATCCGAACATTTCGAATTTTCGAACAATTTTTTTTCATTCCAATCCAATTTCCGAAATTATGATTTCCGATTTTTTTTTTTATTTTCTTTGGAACGGAATTATAATTAGTTTTTCGCTTAAAAAAAACGATTTTTTTTCCGAAAGTTCTAATTTTGAATCGACCCATCCAATTTCAACTCATAGGTGTGGCTGGAAGGTGAAACATTAGATAATGAGATTTCCCTAAATCGATTCTCGGTTATCGCAAAGAACAGAAACATCTTTTTACATTCAGAGAAACTAAATGATTATGAGCTTCTACTTATGTTTGTTAATATCAGAAAAAAAAATGTCTCCACGAGTTGACCTTTTATTAGATGATATACAAATGAACTCGCTGAAGTGTATACGACTTTCCACTTTTACCTCCACGTAAAATTTTTCATTGCAGTTCCTCTTTGACCTTTTGGTTAAAATGTTCAGATTATAAAATTCAAATTTGATGCTTTATTTATTTTTATTTGGAGACGACTTAAAAATCTAAAGGCCTTCTCTTCGATTTGTCTCGTACAGATTCCGGGAAACACAGGATGCACCGCTCGCACTTGTGCTGCGACAAATGTCAAATTGCACTTAGTTGAGGTTATTATTTTCTAACCTCTTTTATCATTGATATTTTTCTTGAACACAACCATAAATAAAAAAAAAAAAAATAAAATAAGTCACTTTGTTTTTTACCTCTTACTCTCGTTTCTTGCTTCAGCCATTAGGGTTCCAGATTGACGATGCAAAGGTAAAGCGAGCTGGACTCGATTACTGGCCGTATCCTTTGACTAAGTTCTTTTGATGTTTAAAAACTTAAATTCAGCACTTCCAAAATAAAGTTATAGATATGATTAAATTGCTCGATAATAAGATTGTTGCGCAAAATGAATTTGTGTACTCGCATCAGTTTAGCCCAAAGTTAATTATTCGTGAGCATTTGTGGTAATTAATTCCTTAAAATTAGGTATGTGGTTGTGAAGGTGCATAGTTCATGGTCAGAGTTTCGGGAATACTTCAAGAAACAGGTTCGATTTTTTATTTTTTTTATAATTGGTACGAAATAGTATCTATCTATCATTCGTTCATTCATTCGCTTGCTAATGCATAAATGCCTCGTTGATCATATAGGATGGTGAAAAGAGGTTACTAGCGTTTACAAAACGAGGGACACAAACCCATTCAGTAAGTTTTTTACGCAATTAACCATGATTAATGCGTGTATTTGCGCGTAGTGCATATAATTTTAGTAAATTATTTATATATTGCTCAATAGTTTAATTGATTAAAAATTAGCGTTAAAAGCTACATTGTTATAAAACAAATATTTAATAAAAAATCTAGAAATACAAATTATTCGAAACCTAAAAAGTTGACACAATGATATGATTAATTGTGGCGTGGATCGCATTCTACGTAACTAACTATGATTAATAAATATTTTTAACTGTGCAGGAATTTACGTATAGGAAGGGCGATTGGCTTGTATTCGGCTCGGAAACTAGTGGATTGCCGCCCGATGCACTGCTCGACTGTAAGAGCGAATCGCTAGGTGGCGGTACGATTCGAATTCCAATGGTTGAAACATACGTTAGGTGTCTGAATCTATCTGTGAGCGTCGGCATTGCTTTGTACGAAGCTTCTAGACAGCTTAATTACGAGCAGCTTCTAGAAGATTCGTCTGAGCCTTGTATCGATAGTGAGGCATCTTTTTTAACTGAAGACATTTTTGCCTGAGTTAGTTTAGTTCTTTTATTTGTACCGAAAAAAGGGAATATTTTTTATTTTATTTATTACATGTTTGAGTACACCTGAAAATTTTGCAGAAAATCTGGTTTCTGTGTTGACATTATTTTCTCAATTGGCTTCAACAAGAAGCTAATACACCTCACAATTTTCTTACATCAATCCAAAATCAACGGCTAACTCAATAAACTAATTAATTAATTGATTGATTAATTAATTAATTAATTAATTAATTAATATCTCTGATTCTGAAACTTATACTAACAATCCAATTTTATAATTGTAGCATAGGTTGGCCAAATTTCATCCTTTTCTTCACCGTAATTCAATAACTTTCCGGAGACTCCATTTATTTTTTATTTATTTATTTTGTATTGCATTTTTTATTATTAACAAAATAGTATTAATATGAGGTAAATTTTTTTCAATACCACTTATATAAAGTTGTATAACTACATTGCCTTCACTTCTCAATATATACATACATATACAGATAAGAAGGATATATATATATATGATGAGGCTGACTGGAGATTTTCTTGCCACCGCTCTAACGCTGCTGCTCACCGTTACTTCAGTCGTTCATGCCTGCCCGCCCTCCGATCGGGCAGCCCTTCTATCATTCAAAGCTGCCCTAAACGAGCCACACTTGGGCATTTTCGCCACGTGGTCAGGCACCAACTGCTGCACTAACTGGTACGGTATAACATGCGACCCGGAAACCAAACGGGTCGCTGACATCATCCTCCGGGGCGAATCCGAGGACCCAATATTCCAGAAGACGGGCCGGACCGGCCACATGACCGGTTCAATTTCCCCCTCGCTCTGCCGCCTCGACCGCCTCACCACACTCGTAATCGCCGACTGGAAATCCATCTCCGGTGAAATTCCGGCGTGCGTCGCCGCCCTCCCGCGCTTAAGAATCCTCGACCTAGTCGGAAACAAAATCACCGGCGCAATTCCGGCGAGTATTGGGAATTTGAGCCGGCTCACAGTGCTCAACCTCGCCGACAACCGAATCTCCGGCGAGATTCCGGCCTCTATTGTTGATCTAAAAAGCTTAATGCATTTGGAGCTCGCCAATAATAAATTATGTGGAGAAATCCCATTTAATATTGGTAATTTGTCTATGATGAGCCGGGCTTTACTGAGTCGGAACCAACTCACCGGGTCAATTCCGAGTTCTCTTGCCAATCTTCATAGACTGGCTGATTTAGACTTATCAATGAACCGGTTGACCGGGTCAATCCCGTTTCAACTCGGGGCAATTCCGATTCTCTCAACTCTAAATCTTGATAGCAATCGTTTATCTGGCAAGATACATACTAATCTACTTAGTAACACGGGGTTGAGCATATTGAATTTGAGTCGAAATTCTTTGGAAGGTAATATTCCTAATGTTTTCGGACCGAAAACTTATTTAATTGCGCTCGACTTATCGTATAATAATTTGAATGGTTCGATTCCGAAATCGTTGTCTTCGGCCAAGTATGTGGGGCACTTGGATGTGAGCCATAACCATCTTTGCGGGGCGATTCCGAAGGGAACACCGTTCGATCGTTTTGAGGCCTCGTCGTTTTGCAACAATGATTGCTTATGTGGGATGCCTTTGCCTACTTGTTAATGGTTTTATTTTTTTATTTATTGTAATGGTGATAATTAAAGTTATGTTTCTTTATGTTTTTATTTATTTGAGTTTCATCAAGATTGCACCTGGAAAATGTACCATTTTAATTTTGAAGTATTAATGTATCTAGAAAAATTATGATTATCCACGTGGCTTATGATAAAATATAGCCATGGCTCATAGTCAAAACGGATCATTCGATGCTACACCGAGCTATATACACTGACTGATTTGTAACCATTGATTAGTTAACTAATCACTTACTAAGTACACGTACACATAGGTGTGTGTGATCATGTACACATCAACAGTTGATAATTATCCAGTGCTTTTCACTGGGTCGTAGCATCAAATAAACAGTTAAAACTTAAAACCAGAAGCACATCAAATAACAATGATCCAAAAGATCCAGCACTAAAACTTACCAAGACGATTAACAGAAAAACCAGAATTTCAAAACCAACAAGACACAACAGTAAAAGATCCAACAGACAAATAAACGCTAGGTGAATTCAAATTCGATAAATCCGTCTAAAAAAACGAGTAGAAGTAGAACTGCATTAACAACTCACCACAAAATCCCTCAAACAAACTTTTTCTCTAAAACATAGGTAAAAAGCAAAATTCGTAAAAAAAAGTAAATTTTAAGAAATTAAAGAAAATATTCATTCTTCCTCGTCAATAACTTGGGTGCCCAATCCCTTCAACCCACCCTCGGGAATTTCTGCAACGGTGACCAACGAGTAGAGCTCCTCTTTAGCATCTTCATCATCGTTTCTCTTTCGCGCAATTCGGACACGGATTCTACGAGGCACACTTCGAATACCGCGGCTCCAAATGTGTTTGTTCAACTTCACATCGACTCTTACGTCAGTGGTTCCCATTGCTTTCGTGGCGAACTTTCTTATTTCTTTGATAGCATTTGGAGCCTTCTTCTTGAAGGTACTGTCGTAAAAAAACATTATTAAGTCAACTTTTCAAGAGCATATATGCAGCATCAAATGGCACAATCGGACAAGTTAAATGAAAAAAAACAGTTTATTTACGAAGAAAAAAGGAAATTTGCATAAGAATCGTATTATTGCCCCAATTTCATACACATAAATTAAAACAAAAATCGGGGAAGATTGTTTGAGGGGAAAAAAACGAAGACAAATGAAGATACAATTACTGACCCAATTCACAAAAAAATCGTATTATTACCCGAATTTTTTCATGAAATGCAGTACATCTAACAATTAATACACATAAAATTCAAAAAAAAAATACGAATGAACAAAAGGCCTCCAACGGTTCCTGAAGACTGATAATCGGAGATTCACAAAAACGAGAACATCATTTTACCCAACATCAAAGTACAACAATTACAGTATTCTGAAAACAATTTTTTAATTTACCCAATATTAACATAAAACATTAAAAAAATTGAAGCATTTTCACCCAGAATCAAATGAAACATTAAAAAATTAGATGCCTTTCAGACATCTTCGACATACAAAAAATGGTGAAAATATCACACTGAACAAAGAAAAATCATGCACAGACCAATTTGATTCATCAAACCCTAATTGCAGCAGTACAAAAATGAAAAAAAAAAAATTATCAAGCAAACTAATGAAGATCTAAATTATCCTCGCAATCACGAACATAAGACATAAATATGCATTTCTCTCTCTACATGTATATATTTTAGAGAGAGAAAGAATAGTACCATCCATGGAGGCGCTTGTGAAGGTTGATTGTGTACTCCCTAGAAACAACCTCCTCTTTCCTCGCCTTGCTACCCTTCTCCACCATTGTTGCTTCCGCCGCCGCCGCTTCTGCTATCAAATGCACCGCCGAGTTTTCAGATTTGGGGCCTGTACTGTAGGATAAATAGAAACCCTAGAACCGGCGAGGTTTATATTTGATTGGAACCCCTGAATATTTGGGTTCTCGGCCCAACTCATGGGCCCGAAAAAGCCTTTTGATATGGTCCAAATCCACAGTCCATTTCTTTTTTCTTTTTTATTTTTCTTTTTATTTTTATTTTTATTTTTTGCATGAAAGCAACATAAAGGTTAGAAGAGGAATTGTATTTATGTTTTCGTTAGAAACTGTCGATTGAGTCGAGTCTAACGAAGTTCGATGATTCCGGTTCGATTATATTTGAGTTGAGTCTAATTAAATTAATTGTGAGATGGCCGAGTTTGAGCTTTTTTTTTTATTAAACTTGAAAATGTGAGTCGAGTTTGAACTTCAAGTGACTCACCAGAAATTAAATGTAACTAATTTAATAGTTACGTATTTATTATATTAGTGCTTGAGTGCCTGCAAAATAGTTTTATCTTAACAACAAATAAGAAAATATAGGGTCTAACCATAGTGAACATATGGAATGAAAATTGAAATATACAAGTTTGGAATTTACAAACTTAATATAAAAAGTTTTATAAGACAAAAATACTAATCTTCTTTCATTCATATGAAATCGGATCGTAAATTGAAATTGAAATTGAAATTGAAATTGAAACCTCATGTATATTGCAATTCGAATCCAAAATCATTCGAACAAAATTGAAATCGGAATTTTCGGAATTGAAAATGAAAATTGTTGTCCAAAATCGGAAAAAAATGGATTGAATTGATGGAAATAGGAAATCCCATTCCAATTTTAATCCGCAACTAGGTTTTGTGTGAAAAGAAAAGAAAAAAAGAATGTACATGTTATATCAAAGTTTATTACAAGCATTTCGACGAAAAAAAAGTAAAAAAAAAAATCAACGTAATTAATATCTCATGTACCTCAGCCCACCCATCCCTCCATTCAATTTTCCGTCCTCCGACTTTTGTTGCCCAATTTTTGAATGATGATATAATAAATCCAAGAAAACTA
The DNA here is from genome assembly GCF_000504015.1 of Erythranthe guttata. The sequence continues at coordinate 169,047 of NW_012193636.1, forward strand.
TTAGAGAATTATAAGATTAAGACGCTGCGAGATGGTCTCAATGTTATACAAACATTTATCCTACTTGATGTAATATGGAGAATCGGTACTAGACTGCAACAATCAATATTTAATTACAGTCTTGTCGAAATATTTGATCGACCCTTTTAGTCGCAATATTTCTAAAAGTTTTAAATTACAATTGTTTGTGAGTATTTATATAGTAAACTATAGGTGCAACGCTTACAAATTCGTCGCAAATAAAAAGTCGTCTGAAATAAAATTTGGCCTAGTGTATAAGATATTATTTTTTGATTTTTTTAATAACTCAAGTGTCACATTTATATAATAAATTACTTACACTAACATTATAAATACAAGTAATTGAGTGTAATACTTATTTTAAAAATGAGATATTACCGTTATTTATAGTAGACACTACTTCAAATGAACGAAGGATATGAAAAAGACTAACAAGAAAGTACTCTAGTTTCTATTGTATTCTAGGAAAAAAATCATTTTTATTTTATACTTTCTAAAAACTTAAAAAAAAAAAAAACATTTTCTAACAAATCATGCCTCCTAAAACATAATTTTGTAAATTTTATAACTTGTGTTGTAGACATTGAAAACATATGCAATAATTTGTATTAGTAACTAAAAAATTATATAGATAAGTTTTATGTTTGTTTACATAAATACTGTTTTTTAAATTTTTTTTTAATACATTTAATCATGGCGGCGGATATATGCAAGCCCATTTTTTTATTAGTTCAAGACCTCCAATATAAAAATACTAATTTACCCTTAATGAAATTTAAAACCAAATAAAAAACAAAAATCATGAAAAAAAATTCGGTGTTACAACGCCGATTTCGACTTGTGAAGTCGGCGTTGTGTCGCCGATTTTGTTAACAAAAATCGGTATTGTGACGCCGATTTTCGTGTACAAAATCGGTCTGG
>NW_012193636.1:172360-195754 GCF_000504015.1 Erythranthe guttata
CTGGAACGCTGAAAGGGTATGACCAATTGTTGAATCTTGTTCTGGATGAAGCTATAGCATTTCTGAGAGCTGAGTGATCTGTTATCGCTAGTCTGTGCAATACTTCGACAAATTATATCATATTGTATTGTAATTCTTGTTTGCTTCTGAATAATCATCGGTTATATCATTCTTCAATTGGTTAATTCAATTTCATATCATCTCGATTAGATACTCGTGACTTCATGGGAATAATGTTTTGCTCTAATCAACTCCTAAGATGTTTCTTAAACCGTATGAAGCTTATGATGTTTTCCTCATATTATACGTTTAACTATTTTCTGTATGCAGATCCAGAAGATCCACTGAAGACGACTGATCAGACACGTCGCCTTGGCTTAATAGTATGTCTTTTCATTGTGCTTATGTAAATGTCGTCATCTTCTATGCTTAAATTAGCTTCAAAATTGTACTAATAAAAATCTTTAATAGGAATCGATCGAAAATCAGAATCTCATTTATATTATTACAATTCTGATTCAAAAAAAAAATCTGGAAAAATCTGATTTTTTCGGATCGAAATCGACATAATTCATAAATTATTTTCCAATTTCCACCCCTACCCTCTATAAACAAGGTCGATTACTTTGACAAGGTTATACTTGAGCAGTTGAGCTTTGATGATTGCCTTTCTTTTTGTATCGTCTTATTGCTCAGATTTTTCTCTTTTGAAAAACTCTCGTATTTCTTTTTTTTTTTTTTTGTGTGCCTGAAAACCATTATTTTGTTGTGATTTTTCGACTTCAGGTTTGCCGTGGAACAGCAGTGATGCTCGTTTCTCCAACAGATGGAACAGACGAAATTTCCAATCCATTCGTCCAGCCCGATGGAGCATAGTCTCGTTTTTCTCTGGTATCAGTTTTCCTACTTTCTCTGCTTCGCAAACTTTCTGAGATCATTTTCAAATTTTCATCTACTTTTTTCGTAATCAATATTTACAACGATAACCTATGGCATAGGTGAAAAATATAATCAATTTGTGTCAACTTTCTCTAATTTGGTTTGTAATATCGCAATATTAAGGTACTCCGATATGCTATATTCTCGCTAGACATTTATATACTATGGTTTATTATTCTATGCTACACCTATATATCGTTATCATTCATTTATGCACAAAAACGCAAGATTTATTCGGTGTGATCTTCACCGGGTGTAACATAGATTTAAGCACAGTATAATACTATAGTATTATGATCTGTAGCTATTAATGTAACAATTAATGGATCTGACTTTGTCAAAGTAATCGACCTTGTTTCAAGAGGGTAGGGGTGGAAATCAAAAAATAATATATGAATTTTGTTGATTTTGAATTCGAAAATTTCTGATTTTCCAGAATTTTTTTTTTGGAATTGAGATCTTAATATATATGAGATTTTGTTCGATTCAAATATAATTTTGGGCAAATTGCACATCACCCCCTTGAAATTTCTAATGTTTGCACTTGTTGCACATTGCCCCCATATCAAAATTTTGATGGATTATTCATCGTAATTGAGTATTTTTGTTGCACGTAGCCCCTTTATATGTTATTTTTGTACCCCTTAAAAATATTATATTTTTGTACATTGCCCCTTTTAAATGTTATTTTTGTTGCACAATGTCCACACAAAAATTGGTTTACGGGGCAAAGTGCAACCAAAATAATATTTTGAAGGGGATTATCTGGTTTTTGAGTTTTTTGTGGGGCTGCGAAAATGTGAAATTTGTAGGGGGAAGTGCATTTTGTCCTATAGTTTTTTTTTTTTAAATTAATTATTAATTTCTCTCTTATAATATCAATATTATTATGTATTTTATATTATAGATGAACAAAAAAATGTAACTTTTTTGAAAATTTCGATTTTGGAACAACTTTATTTATTTCAATTTCTGCACAGGTTAATGTCCTTAAAGAAATAGCTTAATAAAAGAATAGGATACTCTTTCATATTATATTTTCAACTTTACTCAAGCTTAAAAGTGAAGTAAGAATTAAGTATTACAAATATATCACATGTATATATATATAATACAATATGTATAAAATTAAATATAGTAAATAAAAGTATACAAAGTGTATGATTATGAAGGGACAAACGTGACTAGGAAAAACAGAAAAAATATTGGTACATCTTTCTGGCATGATAGATACATCGTTTCTATCCGCAAGTTGTCAAACTAGTTCGATTATATTCATGTTTGGGGTCTCCAATTTTCATTTCTTTATATATATGTCGGTAAATTACGGCAACCTCTGACTATGTATCTTATTACACGCCTAAAATTTAACACAATTTTCTATATTTTGTAAAATAATGCATAGTTTTATAAAAAAAATACATTTATGATATACCATAATCAGATATTTACAAGTTAAACAATACATCTTATAATCATCTTATTTCAAAATATGAAATTTGAATATTCCACGTATTTTAAAAAACACTCAATTTGGTACTTAAAAATAAATGTGTAAGAAAATTATAGTTGAAAAATTGTTGCAATTTTTCAAACAAGAAAAAGAAAAGTACTTTGAGATCTTTTGTCATTTTTTTATCAAACAATTTTAAGTAGCTTATAAGCTTTTAAATATAAAATATTTTTAAGAGCTTATAAACTTAGCCAAAACATTCCCCTACATGAATTTCCAATTACCAAGGCAACTTCCTAAATATTATTTGACCCAAAATATTAAGCTGTACATAAAAATTAAAATCATCTTTAATTTACCCCTTCCGTGAACTTGCCCACATTTAAATGACATTTTTGCCCTTCTCCTTCACCCATATTTCCAATTGATTACCCTTTCTGAAGGGATATAATCAGTATACAGCTGAACCCAGAAAACACACATCAATTTCCATTACATTTAATCATGTTCTTATATTATTCAACTGGATTAAAAAAAAAAAAAAACTTTTGACATACATACAAATATGAAACTGATTATTAATAATAAAAAGTTCAACTGCAAATGAGAGAAGAAAAAAAAAATTTATAAAAAATAAAAAAGAAAAAAAAATCACTCGAAGATGAGATAAAATAAATTTCATAATCTCTGTCACAAGAAAATTTAATTCCATAATTTTTTTTAAATATAGAAATTATAAAATCCCATATATTATAGTCTTCCCATCTCCATCTTCTACGTTTCGTCTCCACGCGCGAAGGGAACTGCAGCAACAGTGTTCCAAATTTTCATTTCTTAATCGAATTTCATTTGCTTGCCTGCATAAATATATATAAAAGGCTTGTTTTTTCTTTTTTGGCACGAAATTCAAATTTTGACTATTTTCGCAGCTTTGACCACCGGATTCTCCCTCGCGATCGCCTCACGGCCGGCGGTTTTGTAGTCGTAGCTGCAATCGTGGCGGTCGGAGTACCGATGATCGGCGCAGAAAAGCTCGCCGCACCGGCATCTAAATCCGGTCAATCCGACCTTCCTCCGGCAACCGGTGCAACGGTTGACTTCTCTCTTCGCCGGCGGCGCAGCGTCGGCGACGGCGGAAGGATTTTTCTCCAGATCTAGAACCGTTACAGGCAGATTCAACCGTCTCTCCGGTGAGGATCTCGTGGAGGATCTAGATCTGAACGATTTCTCCCCGAAGACGAGGCTTTTCGGCTTCGCTCCGCCGGATGAAGACGCAGGCGCCGCCGCGACGGCGGAGGTCGAAGCCTCGGCGGTGGTGCTGCTGAAGCATTTCTGGCATAGATTATTGGCGGCGGAATTCCCCGGAACACCGCATTTCACGCACAACGCGATGCTCTCAGGTACGACCTTGAATTCGGTTTCTTCATTCCCTGTTTTCTGCGCCATCGGAGTTTAGGAAAAAAAAATATATCGTAGAAAAAAATCAGAAAAAATGATCTTAAAATTACGATAAAGTTTTCTAGAGAGAGAGAGAGAATTTTTAGAGAGAGAGAGGGGGAGGGTTGAGAGATGAGAGAGAGAGAAAGCGGTGGTGATCAGGGGCTGGAATTTGAAGGGCGTGAAGTCGGTCATGGTGAAAGAATAATGGCCGCGTATCAGTCAAATTGATGTGTGATTTGACGGTTTTACCCTCGTGGTTTTACTGGAATTACGATTGTGGAGGTCTTTCTAGATTAGTCTGACGTGGTGTTACACGTAAATTCGTCATCGTTTTAGGATATTTTAATTTTGATCGGACAAAAAAGTTGATTGATATTTTTTAAGATTTTTCCTTTTTCTTTTTTCAGTAGGATAAAATTAGCAAATTCTTTAGCCGGTTAGTGCCTAGTGGTATGTATTTTTTATAGTATTTTTAGATTTTTTTTTATAAGTATAGTATATTTAGATTTCTATATACATATAAATTTAAACTTTGCTTTATTATTTATTACTAGGGGTTGAAGTGGGAAATGAATTTCTAATTTTCGTTCCGAGTTAAAAAGGTTCGCTTTTTGAACAACTTTTTTCATTTTGATTTTTAAAATTCGGATTTTCGAAGTTTTTGGATTAAAATTGAAATTATATAAAAATATTTGGATTTTTTGATTTTCAATTGAATTTAATTTTCGAAATTAATTCTGAATGTTCCAATTTCAAGTAATACATGCACATATGTATAATATATTATTTATTTTACATCATGTAAAAAAAAGGAGTTTTTTCGATACTTTCGACTTTATTAGTTCGAGGGTTTAGAATTTTACGGTATTCACAATTAGGTGTCAAGTGCAACTGGAATCATTATAATTATTTTTTAAATATTATAATATATTCTAACAGTAGTTTTAGTTTTATGATTTTACGAATACTTTTGAAATTTTAGAAATGTTTTATGAAACTTTCTAAATATGTTAAAACTCATGCGATTTTCGACATTTTCAAAATCCCGAAATTTACATAAATTTTGATATGGAAATGAATTTCTAGATTCTAAAAATTCAAAATTGAAACTGTAATTAGTTTTATACCTTCAAAAAACATTAAAATTTTTCCAAAAAAGTTCATTTCATTCGTCCCGTCCGATTTTCGCCACTATTTTTTATATAATTAATTGTTAATTATTAAGGTGGTGTTTGCAAATGATTATTTAAAAGCAGAAGTTAGTGATTGTGATTTAAGTTAGTTTTAAGTGTTTATTTCTAAAAGTTGGGGGTGTTTGCGAATATTTTGGTAAATGAACTAAAATTGAAAAAGCAGGGTTAGGGGTGTTTTTAAAAAAATAGCTTAAAGCAGATTATTTTAAGAGAAGCAAAAGCAAAAGTTGATTTTGCAAACACCTAAAAACAGATTATGAGCAAAAAAACCGCATAATCACTTTCAAAAAGCAATTGCAAACACCACCTAAATATAACTCGATTAAATTTGTAGCTGTCAAATCAAAAATAGTGTTCAAAAGAAAAAAAAAAAGAGAGTAAATTATGAAGAAAATGAAGGCATTGTGCTGTCTGAGCCGCCCGGCCCACTCCGACCACCACCTTTCTCATAATGAGTAGCTTTCCCTTTCCCCCACTTTGAGCGTGTCTCACACGCGCCCGTCAAACGCGTCACATAGTGACATTGCCACGTCGAATCTAGTCATTGGGGGTCAGGAAAAAAGTCGTATCCTATTACACATACGATGTATTTGATAAAACGAATATAATTCATGCATATTAAAATATTTGGTGTCTAAATTTGAAGCATGTGGTTAAAAACGGATAATTTAATCAAGCATAACAATAATAATAATAATAATTATTATAAGTCCAACTTAGACATTGTTATTAATTAAAATCTCAAAAAGCTTGATATAATTAAATTAAATGGAAGATATGTATGGGCAGTTGAATCAAGGGGCATAAATCATGCTTTCCCATCACCAAAGAATATTTAATTAGGCAATATCCAATAGAAAAAGGATAAATTTAAAAATTAAAAAATAATCAAAACCAGATTATATTAAAGTTGGAGGGAGACAAGTAGCCGAATAATAGCCGCCCATATTGGTTGGTAAGTTGGAAAGTAGGGTTCATAGATGCATACAACCGGTGAAATACATCGGATGATCGTTTATCACTATTGAGCTATACATAATAACACATATTTATATTTATATGTGTTTAGTCGTTAGTGATATACACTGAGTTTCGATGAAAATCATCCGATACTTTTCATTGAGTTGGACCTCATAGACCAGGAAGTAGGGCAATGAAAAATGGTCCATGTGCAATTAGTTTCTTAGGCAAAAAATTCTCAATCATCTTTTTGCTTTTCTAATCTAAAAGGTGTTCACATTTTCAGTACCCATGTTTCAAAAATTATTTGTATAATAAAATTTATATGACAACTCATTAGAATTGGTTCAATTCAATTTACTAAACTTTACAAGATTATGGTGGTGTTTCCAAAAGCTGATTATGATCTTTTTTCTGCATATAATTTCTTAACATAAGTAAACTTACCCTATAATTCTAAGAGCACATCTGAACTTGTTTTTTTTATTTTAAGTTGATTCTCCAACTAATTTGCAAATACCACAAACTTTAAAAAATAATCACGTAATCCCTACTCAACTCAGCAACCACTAACTTCGACTTTTACATAAGCTTTTGCATACTCCACATATATCTACCATATATGTATCGATGCATATATACTCTACATATGTAGAAGTTGATATTTATAAACGATGAATATACACCCTCATGGAAGGCCAAATTTACGAAACTAAAATCAAATTTTCTTACTGAAAATTATTAGGATGCCCCTCTAGCAAAATATAAAAAAGGCCAAATTATGGCCACCTCCGAGTTATGATCAGATTACGAAAACCCCCATTATGTTTGGGTAATTACAGCCACCTCTTTCAACTATGTATTATCTTACGAAAATACCCCTCTAGAGATAAATTTAGGGATGTTAAATCGGTAAAACCGAACAAAATTTCGTACGCCAACATTTCATACCGTCTACTGACCTGAATATACGATTTGGTTCGGTAATAGCTGATTACATAAATTTTATGTAAAAATACTTAAAAGAGAGGTGGCTGTAATTACTCAAACAAAATGAGTTTTTTTCATAATTTGGCCACATCTCAGGTTGACCATAATTTGCTCTATAAAAAATAACAAATAAAAAATAAATAAAATAAAAAATAAAAAATGTACAAAAGATAGGGTGTCCCCATACTTACAATAGGTTGCTACACTTCATATTCATATCTTTCCACATGCCCTAAACATGTAAGACAGATGATATGCTTTAATTATCCAACCAAGCAGGGTTCGCCTGAACGGCGCCGGAACGGCCGTTCCGGAACGGGAACGGTGCCCGCCGTTCCGGAATCCCTAACAAAACCGTTCCGTCCCCTTTGACGCGGCGGACCACCGTCGCGGCCGAGATTTAGCCGAGAAACGGCACCGGAACGGCCCAGGAACGGCCGGAACGGCCCAGGAACGGCCGGAACGGTCTGACCTTGACGGAAAAAAAATTAAAAAAAAAGAAAAAAGAAAATTGGGAACGAGCCATTGACGGAAAATGAGATGTATAAAACCGAAAAGTAATTTTTTGGTGTTAAAGAGCTATTTTTTTGGGATAATGAGATCCCATTAATCCCATTAATTCCCTATTAATAGGGGAAACTAACAATAACTAAAACATGACTATAATTTATGTATTTAACCGAAAAGGAAATAGGAATAATAAATATTTTTTTTAAAGAAAATAATAAATAAAATTGAAGACTTTGATTCTTAAAAAATGGAAAATAAATATAAAAATAGAAATAATAAATAAATATAGAAAATTCGAATATATATATAATATTAAAATTTTATTTAACTTTTTTTGCTTTCAATATTCTATTACTTAAATATAATCATTTTAATTTGAAATTAATTCATCACATAATATGTTTTACTACAAATAAACATAAATATGTGTTTTTATTTTTGTTTTTAATTTATTTAAATCTAATTTGTGTGTATATATAAGTTTTTTTTATTAAAAAAAGAAAAGAGTTGAATAAAAGAATTGAAAAAAAAATTAGAAAATAAAATATAGCATTTTTAATAATTTTAGCATATTATTGTATTCTAATATTGATATTAAAAATATATTTGAAATATATTATATTTTTAGCATTTTAATTAAAATTTGTCCGTTCTGGCCGCGACGGAGCCGCGACGGAACCGCGACGTTGCAATGGAACTGGAACGGCAGTGGCCGCGACAGCAGACTGTTCTGTGCCGGCGAACCATGCAACCAAGGCTATGTTTCCCTTATTTCGAATGCAAAAAAAGCTTCGGGGAGAAAAAAAGGATTAGAAACATTACCGGATAATCGATTTTATTTTTGTAGTAACACCAAGTGCTTGATTTCATGAAGAAACCACTAAAATTATTAGTCGATCAAATGCGCCACAAGAAAGTCTAATGCGAAACGACAATCCATAAATAGCCATCAATCAAACAAACAAGCACTAGACCATAGGGCCAAAACACATTCTCTCGTTTAATTAAAACAATCGAATACCTAAGTTTCATTTCCCAAGTCCACTTCGACTGCTTGCTTAGTACATCATCTTCAACCAGAGTAGCACAACACCAATTCAAACCCATGTCGAATAGATGAGAAGAAAAAAACACGGAGATTTCAAGATTTTGCTTACTTGCAATTCTTTAAATCTTGTCGAGTTTCTCTGCTTTCACAACAGGGTTGGCTTTGGCTATAGCTTGCTGGCCAGCAGCATGGTAATCGAAGGGGCAGTCATGTTTGTCTGAGTAACGGTGGACCCCACAAAACATACTGCCGCATCGACAATTGAAGCCCGTCAAACCGACACGCTTATTGCAGGCCCCACACCTTTTCGGGCCTTGTTTATTAGCTTCGTCGCTTCCACCAATCGCTGGTGATTCGGAAGATGTTCTTCTAGAAGCTTCCATGGAATCAGATGAGATGGCGTTTGCTTCCGCTATAACAGCGGTAGCAGCATCTGAAACTTTGGCTCCATTTTTGGAGCTGCCATTAATGATGCTTTGGAAAGACGAAGCTGCGAATTCGGCTCGCTCTTGCTTCAAAACGACGTCTTTATAGCACTTGGAGCACATGTTTAGTGTTGCTGGTGTGCCGAAGAATCCACAGTTGTTGACACAGAGGATCGTAGCTTGAGGGGTTTGGCATCCCGTCTCGTTCTGTTCCATTTTTTGGATATTTCCTGTAAAAAGAAAGTCCCTCAAGTTTCACGTATCCACGCAACAGCTTAATGGGGACTCTAGAATAGCTTTGTCACACGTATTTTCACTGCAGATTGCAGATTCTATGGCAGGTATAGTATGTTGATTTGACAAATAAAACGTTTCAAGTTAAGTTGAGCCACAAACGAAGAGAACTAAAACCAAGCAATCTCAAATTGGCAATTACGGTTGCACATTATTTATAGATCATCACGTATTAGAATCTAAGAATTGTTTTTAACTCAAGGTACAGTTTGGAAAAAAAAGAAAACAAACATCAAGAGAGTATTTGTAATTTATGAAAGCGTCTCAAGAGCAAAATTGGAACTCGGTTTGATATCCCAAACTATTTAAGGAATAGCATCCTAAAAAAAACGATTGGTAACTATTTTGAAAATACAAATACTTTGGGAAAATTCTGAACCATGGAATACTCTTCAAACGAACGAAAGAACGAAAAACAGTTCCTTTACTTCTTCGACGGCCTCTTCTAGCATGTGACAACATAATCAAATTGAACCAATTAAAGCATTTACAAACCATTGAACCAATTAAATCATTCTACAAACCATTCTACAAACCATTGAACCAATTAAATCATTCTACAAACCATTGTTACAATGTTACTTACAATTCTAAGGTTTTGAACTCGAATCAAGTATATTCCCTAAATAAGATCCTTACGCGATCCTTATGCATATTTGTAGAAATCCGATACATGAAAAGTATATAAAACTCAGACAATAAAAAATGGTCTGAAATAAAATTTGGCCTTATAAATCAAATATCACATTTATATAATAAATTAGTTACCTTGACATTATATGAAATTGAGTGTATAATACTTGTTTTAAAAATGAGACATTACCGTTATTTATACTAGACACTGTTTCAAATGAACGGAGGATATGAAAAGACTAACAAGAAAGTCCTCTAGTGTTTTTTTTTTTTTTTTCTATAGGAAATTTTTCATTTTGTATTTATATATTCCCTAAAAACTTCTAAACAAAAATTATTTTCTAACAAATCATACCTTCTAAAATATACTTTCATATATTTGATACTTTGCGTTGTAGACATTGAAAACATATGCATCAATCTGTAATACTAACTAAAATTTATATAGATAAGTTTTATAAATATTTCTTAATGCATTTAATCATATAATATGAAAAATAGTACAATAGTTGGTCGAATAGATACTTGCGGCTCCGAAATTTTTTTGAACCATGGAAAACTCCTCAACAAAAAATTAGAAATAGGTTCCCTTTGGATATCGAACATCTCCTCTCTTCCGGTAGAAAACAACCAGAAAAAAAAAAACACAAAACATGTGCTATGAAAAGACTAAAAGAAAACCAAAGGTTATGTGACAAGATGCTTAATTCACATGAATAGAAAGATACCACACAAGTCGAGTGGAGAAACCAAAAATAGTTCTAGAAGATTTGTAGTACAATTCAAATATGTTGTCATCTCCAAAGTTATGACCTTTAAAATAGTAAAAAGTTATAATTTTTTCAATCAAATTTATGAAATTGAACTAATTGAAGCCTTCCACAAAAGATGGTTACAGTTCACATAAACTTTGAACCGGAATCAAGTATATTTCATAAACAAGATTCTAAATAACAAGTTCAGTTCACATAACATTTGAACCGGAATCAAGTATATTTCATAAACAAGATTCTAGATAACAAGTTTCAAAATTTGGGTAATTGAAAGAATAACAATAAAAGAAATAAAACTATTATGCTTATGTGTATACATACATACTGACCTGTTCGCGGAGGGGACAAAAGGGAATAACTTGTCAGAGTTTCAGCCTGGGATCCCCTGTTATTCAACAATAAAACAAATAATTAAAAAAAAAAAAACATAATTACTATAATAATTAAAAAATAAAAACCAGAGGCTGATTACTCGATATAAAAATAAAATTCATATAAATATAAACACATCTAGATGCATATATAACAATTTCTGCTGTGTATTAGAGAGACTAAGTGAAGGAGACAAACCCTAGAAGCGAACAGGAAATATGTTAGTGTGTGTGAGAGAAAAGAGAGAGATTTGAATGAACGGAAACGAAGGTTCACGAGCTATATAAAGATGAGGAATAATCTTCTGCTTTCCGTCTACTGGTCTCATCACACGTGTCTAGTTTCTAGTGGCTGGAAAATAATACTTCTTGTCGTTTTTTTTTTAAATTAAAAGAGATATATTAAATTAAACGGAAAAATAAATAAATAATTAGGATTGTATTGGAATAGTGATTCCAGTATCGCTCCCCCAATATTTCTTAAATTACCCATAACTCTTCTCCACCACTTCCTGAAACCAATAGTCCATTAGAAATCTATCGTAATAACGTATCCAATGCATTATCCCATTAGAGTTTATATTCAAGGGGGTGAATGTAATTATCGATACCACAGGGACCTTAAAGTTATTTAAGCATACCTCAGGAGTGTGGGTGTAATTTACCCAATTTTGTTTCAATTGCACTTTGGCTCAAATCATAATTCTGAACGTATTTTTCGTTGGAACTGTCGTTTACCAGTCGACTTCAAGGGCATTTGAATCATTTCATTATTCTCATCTAAATCTCCTAATGTCCTTATTTTTTCTAGTAAACGAACAATCCATTTCACTAATTTTATTAAAAAAAAAAAGTTAATTTTCAATGAATTGCACCTATTATTGCCCCAAAATTATGAGATCTTCAAATTTTCTCCAGTTAGCAGCTAATATGGTGGTTCATCTTTGAAATGATTCAAATGCCCTTCAATTGAACGGAATCATGAAATTTTCAATGAAAAATGCGTCGGACATTGTAATTTGGCGGAAAGTGCAACTGGAACAAAATTTTAAAGGAAATAATCGCTTTTCTTAGTTTGTAAGGAGGAAAGTGAAAAAAATGATAATTTAGAGGGGGCAAAATGCATTTTGTCTTAAATATATATACGTGTTTTCCTCAATTTTTACAATCCATCCCATTATTTGGTTCATTTAGATTAATTTATAGGGTAAGTTATGGTCATCCCTTGAGGTATGGTTAAATTACTTAAAAATCTTTCATGTTGGAGTAATTACAACCAGCCCGTTCAACTATGAGTTTTTTTATACGTTCATCTTTATGTTGTCAAATTCAACATAATTTTCTAGATTCGGTGGAAGGTTTTTTAGCTTGTACTCGTTTTGTACAAAACTACAATTTCTGATGCACCGCAATCTGATATTTATGAAATAGACACATCTTATGATCATCTTGCTTCAAAATGTGGAGCTCAAATGGAGTAAAACGATACAAACTGGAGAATAATTTCGCATAATCTAGAAAATTCCACTAAATTTGGCACCACAAGGATAAACGTGTAAGACGATTCATTGTTGAAGTTGATTATAATTACCCAAATACGAGGGACATTTTTTATAATTTGATCATACTCCAGTGGTGACAGTAATTTACCCTTAATTTGTAATTATATTAAAAAACTATTCATGGCCCTGAATTATGCAAGAAAAAAAAACCCACATAAAACTAAGGGTAAATTACAACCACCTATGAGGTATTGTCAAATTACGAAAATCTCCCTTCTGTTTAGGTAAGTACAACCACATCCCTTAATTATTAATCTTCTTATACGTCTATCATTGCAAATTTTTTTTTTTTTTCGAAGTCTCATTGCAAATTCAAATATAGTGGAATCTTCTAAATTATATGAAATATTCTCAATTTTTTGACCCGTTTTATCCCATTCAAACTCCCGATTTTGAAGCTAGATGATCATAAGATCTATTTTTTTGCTTGTATATATCAGATTGTGGTGAATTAGAAACTGCATTTTTGCACAAAATAAGTTCAAATTGGGACATTCCACATAATCTAGATGATTATGTAAAATTTGACATGGTGGAGATGTACGAAGATTCATAGTTAATGAGTATATATAATTATCCAAACAGAAAAGGGTTTCGTAATTTGACCATAACTCATGGGTAGTTGTAATTTACCCTAAAACTAATTTATAAATAAAATTCCAATTTTACCCCTATCCATCCAATGCGTCTAAATAAGAATTTACGTAGGGTTCGAAAGTCTTTTTATCTCTGTACGCACGGCTTCTCTCTCTCACTTCCTTCACGGGGAAATTACCCCTTTCCAACCCAAACCCAATAATGAAGCTACCTCGCGATTTCCCCCCACAAATTACCGTTTAATCTACCGGAAATCGGAGAGTTCCTTCAAATTAATCCCCCCAAAATCAAAATTTCCCAATTCATTCGTTCGATTTTCTTCGTCCTGTTGTAATTGGGAAACTCGATTGAGCAGTAGCGTTACTTGTTGAATAATTAATTGCCTGGAATCGCTGCTAGGGTTTTAGGGTGGGAACTTTTGTTTTGATTTTGCGCCGGTACTGCAGTAATGGGGGAAGATGATCGGGCATTTGGGGTTGATTTCTCAATTGAAGGAGTTTCGAGGCTTCGCGAGGATGTTGGGGAGAAACTCAAGGAGTTTATGGGTGATTACACCGACGATACACTTGTGGTAAGAAATCTATTTTTTTTTTGTTTGTTTCTGAATCCGGAACTGAATTGCTGAGAATCATGCGTCGATTGCGGTTTTTCCGATGCGAATTCTGTACAGTGTGGTATAAAAAATCACTGTTCGAGGTAGTTTAGTAGTGGTTTAATTTGAAAACAAACTCTGCGCTCGGTGGAGGCAATGTGTAATGTGGTGTATTGTACTTTAATAATTGTGATTTTTTCCGATTGGCTAAACTGGCTAGACAGAGATGACAATTGCACCGTAATGTGATTTTTGTGTTGTACTTGAGAGAGGAATTTACAGAGCTTATTTCTTCGCTTATTTCATCGCTTCTTCATTCATATTTGGCTTGATTACCATGTCCGATGTAGTAAAATCTTGACTCAACTAAGAGGTCTAACTAGTGACCCATGGATATTAGCAGAATATGAATACCAAGAGCAACATTGATTTTTCTTCAATATATTAGTTAAAAACGTTCCTTTTTTTTATTTAAATAAACAATTAGTTGGATCAAAAAGGAAATATATTAGCATTGCATACGTTTCTTAGTCACATACATAGCTTTAGACCTTTTGTACTTTATTTCGTTTATAAGTCAGTTCTTGGTTAGTTAATGCAGCTGGGACTTGCTTAAGAATGATTAGGGCTTGGAATACTAAAGCATTTGCGATGTTGACTTAAAAGTTAAGATTCTTTTTTTTTTTTTAAACCTGGAGACTGGTTTGACCATTACTTTGTACCTGTTTTCTCCCACGTAGATGATTTCCTTCATTTTTTCTCGAGGAATGATATTTTGTTGCTATCTCAAGGTTTAATGAAATTTTAAGTGACGGTGCTTCTAATTTGAATATTATAGGTGATATTGACCAGTTATAGTTTTCTTCCCAACTTTCAGTAGTAATAAAGAGTCACAGATTACCGAAATTAGTTTATGCTACAACGGACATAGCCTTTTAACTCGTCACGATAAAGAGTCAGAAATGCACCATCATTGGAAAAGGATACTCTAGATACTATTAGAAGTGGTTCCTGAATCTTATTGTTCTTTGAGTTAATTACACTGTAATTGTTTTTTTTATCTTTCACTCTCTATTAGGACATACTTAGGTTAGATTTGATCCCGGCACTCTTTGTTGCTTTTCAGATGAATGATTTTTTTCCATTGAATTTAAGAGTTGTATAGGTTTGAATTTTTTTCTTGGACTCTTAAAATCTACTTCTCATGACAACAACTTTGCTTCCCATAATTTTGCCCCGCCATTTCCAGCTCTTAACTTTGGTGTATTGTACTGCAATGATGCCTTCACGATGATCATTGAACTAATCTGCGTCTTTCTGAAGCATGAACTATTTGCTTAAATTTGATACATTTAGGATGATGATTTAACTAACTGATGTTTTTCATGAACATGAATCATTCTTTAGTAAGCATCTTACAAGCTCGTATGTTATTTTGCACTCTTTTGCATGCGGTGTTGTTTAATACCTTCGTGTTGCTTCAAATTATCTTCCTCCTCTCATTTACTTTGTCTCTTTTTTTCATTTTCTACATCATATTAATTTTTAGTTTCCTGAATTTGGGGCTTGGGAGATTATTCACTTGAGCGGTAATTCTTTTTGTCGTTTCTAATTTCTTTTGTACATTCGAGTTGTTAGGTTTTTGTATCATTGCAAAATTCAAGTTTCCTATCTTTTAAAATTGAACTTGAGTTGTTTTTTTAATTTGAACTTGATTACTTTGTGTGTCTAACTCAGAATGATCACTCCTCGTCTTTACATATTGCTGATCTTCTAAGATTTGTCTCTAGGAATATGTAATAGTTTTGCTAAAAAATGGGAGGAGTAAGGATGAGGCGAAGAGTGAGTTGAATGTCTTTTTGGGAGATGATAGCGACTCTTTCGTATCTTGGTAAGGTTACTACAAAGCTCTATAATATGGTATTCTTTGGTATTTAACATCATGTTCTCTCTAATCATTGTGACTGTTTTGTGCAGGCTCTGGGATCATTTAGGATCTAATTCAAGTCTATACATGCAACCCGAAAAAGCACATCCAGATGGAGCCCCTGAACAGAAACCTACATCAGGGGACAAGGCTGGGAAAACTGAGTCTCATCAGATTGAATCTGGATTTCATAAAGCAAATTTTATTAAAATACATGGACACCATCGCCATCGGGAAGTCAAAAGTGTAGTGAGTGATGCGTTTGAAAAGGAAGTACCCCTAAACTCTGTCACTGATAATGTAAATCCCCAGGATGAAACTCATCAGATGGTTGGTCGAGCTAAGAAATCTCTTTCTCCTAGGCCAACGATTCATAAGAAAAGAAGAAAAACTGAGGAGAAACAGTCGAGAAAGGTGATATTTTCTTCCCTCCCAGTTCTTTTGTACCATAAACTTGTATATTCCACTGTATTTCTCAAGTTAGTTAAGCTTTTCATATTTGACGTACTGGGAAATAGTATTTCAGAACACCAAAGTTTGTTTATGTATTAGACTTCAGCTTATTCAATATTGAGTTGCTATCTTTCACCAGTTCTCTCTTCAATTTTCTTGAAATCACCTTTTAAGTTGGGTCGGTGGCTCTATTGTTTGGACATATTAATAGATGCAAGTTTACAAATTTCTCCCTTCGTCGACTTAGCTTGGATGATTGCTGTGTTCAATTCTATCACAATTTTTTCCATCTAGCTATTAACAAGAATTCATTTTTCATCTGGGACCTCCCAACATACGAAGTACTATTTCTATGCTCATGGTAGTGTGTCATCTTTGTCCTAGCTTGATCCCCACTCAATAGAAATTTTCCTTCAGAAAGGAAATATAATTTGAATGTAGGCAGAATGATATTGTAGGATCCACATACCAGAGAATGCAATATGTGAAAGAAATTATGCTGTAACTTACAGTAAATAATAAGTTGAAAATACGACGAGACAAGACCAGAAAACAACAACACAACATGTGGAAGAATTCTCCTAGCAAAATTTATATTTTAAGCTAAAAAAATCATTGACTTTTGGGTGTTCTGCTTTCAACTAGTTATACTGTTTGCAACTGTAAGCTAGCATGAATGAATCATGCAAATTAAGTATTACCCGTGGTACATGGGAACTGATATTGGATGAGGGAGAAGGTGCACATATTTGGCCTTTTAATCTTGAACCCCTTACCACATATAGTAAATCGTATTGACGACCCCCTCCCTTCGAACTGACAAGGGCTTCTTTTCATGGTTCACTAGTGGCAGCCGTTTCTAGAATCTTAAAATGGTCATAGCTGGTTCGTAGTTGGTCTAATATTCTGATTATATATGTTCCATTTAACTACTAGGTTGAGTTTTAAGAAGTCCAATGATTTTTGGGTGTACATATTTTGCTGCCCTGGTGGCTTGCTCTTATATATCAACCCGATGCTCATCTTCTATCATGGTTACCTAAAATATAATATTTTATCAAGGTCCACTTAGAATTGACATTTATCACTGTACGATCCTCTGGTGTAGGACTTACCTGGCTACCTTTCTTTGCTAAAGCTTAAAAGGAAAATGTTCCACGGGTCTGGAATGAATTCTGTTGGGAAAATTTCTCTTATAATATAATTTGTTCATATGCAAATTAGTTCTTTCCATGCTGAAAATCATTTGTTCTAAAAAGTGTTAGATTATATGTGGAGATATGATAATCTAGTTTAATTCTTCATGTTATATTGAAAGTAGAAACTGTTTTCTACGTTCCTTTTTTATCTTCAAAAAAAATTGAAGTCCTTTCGCTACTTTTCTTTTTTCTCATTTCTTTCTTCATATTTAGCAGAGAGAAAATTCTCAGCCAACTGTCTGTGCACCAAGAAGGCTGCTGCAGTTTGCAGTACGTGATGCCGTTGGTACTCCTAGGCCATCCAGTGCAACAGCAGAGCCTAGACCATCCAGTGCAACAGCAGAGCCTAGGCCATCCAGTGCAACAGCAGAGCCTTCACTCAAACGCCTGCGTTCGGTGGTTTCCACATCAACAGGGGATCCATTACTGGAAGAACGCCCTCAAAGAATTCGACGTACTACCATGTCTTCCGCTGCTATTAAAGCTGTGGCAGAAGCAGTCAAGGATGTGAACAAAGTTAGACCCTCACGCAATGTGTTTGATAGGCTTGGTCGTACTACTGATGTTGTTTCAGAAACCACCAATCATCGAGAATATGAAAATGTTGCTGAAGATGTGGGTGGTATTGATTTTATTGTCGAAAAGGATGATTTTCACTCGGCTTATGATCCACGTAATGGTAGCAGCAGACTGCAAGAAAGTAACATGTCGTCTTTTCATGAGACTATCATGGATTCCGATTTAGGATATGATGGGGAAGGGTATGATGATCTTGATGCCAGAGGAAGAGAAGCAATAGATATATCTCGTTCAGGCACATACGGGTATGGAGCTGTTGAAAATGTTGATGAAAGACTGCACAGACCACGTAAGGACCTGGGTCAGCCTGCAACTGTGCATAATACATCCCTTAAAA
The DNA here is from genome assembly GCF_000504015.1 of Erythranthe guttata. Next base: position 190,636 of record NW_012193636.1, read on the forward strand.
TTGCTTCGGCTGTAGGCATGAACAAGAGGAAACCTCAATATCAGGAAGAAAGGGAAGGACTTGAAACGTATAATGACAAAGTAGTACAAGGTAGTGATACTTTGGCTACTAAATCTGACGTTTGGTTGATGAAGGAGAACAACAATCCTATTGTGGCCTCTAATGGAAATGTAAGAAACGTTTGAAATCATGCATGCTGGAATTTGTTTCCTTTTTTTTTTTTTTTTCTTTTTTTGTTTTAATCTGTAGTAATTTATCTTCTAAATACTGATATCCCACTAATCAACATTTCTCCTGATTTGCTTCCTTGTAGGCAACACCTGACATAATTATGCAGCAACCTGAAAAGACGCCGACATCAACTTGTAAGTTTATACGTTCTTTCTTATCTGTGCATGTTTACTTGTTAGAATACATATGAACGAGACCAATCTTAGTTAAATAGTAGGCAGATGGTTATATTTTGTTCTTTGCTATTATTGGCCATTGTTTCAACACTTCACCAATCTGAGAACTGTTTGCATATCTGTTGTGCGCTAATTATGTTAATGTTTTATGCATGCAGGGTTACATAATACTGGTCCACCAACTGAAGATGCTGATTCACGGACCATTTTTGTTAGCAATGTAATTGCTTGTAGTTTGTGTCTAAACCTTCTGTTTGATGGATTAGGACTTTGTCTTATTTTCTTGCTTTCTCCTTTCATCACTGCTGACGTATTCTTTCCGTGTTTTAGGTTCATTTTGCTGCCACTAAGGATAGCCTTTCACGACATTTCAATAAGTTTGGAGAAGTCCTGAAGGTTATTATTTTGACTGATCCAGCTACTGGGCAACCAAAAGGGTAAGGTGTTTCGATGCTTTATTTCCTTCCCCAATGCTATTTCAAATCTCATTCTAAAATGCACTGCATATTCAGGTCAGCTTATATAGAATTTATGCGAAAAGAAGCTGCTGAGCTTGCTTTATCATTGGATGGGACCTACTTTATGTCGCGCAATCTCAAGGTACGTGATTAAAGCATTCTATTTAGGCCCCGTTTGGTTGCCAAGATAAGATTAGCTAAGATAAGACTAAGTAATCTAATGAAACCCAATTGTTTTATTGGACCTCGGAAGGTCCAACAAAAAACATGTTTAAAAGGCAAGATAAACCATGATAACATAATATTTGCGGGTCGACCCGGCAAGTTATTGGGGATACCAAACATCCAACAAAGTCCAACTATTTAGTTAATCATGGCTAATCTACCCAACCAAACTTGGCCTTAGTAGATAATGGTCTACCTGAATGTTATTGGTTTATTGAAATATTATGGTGAATGCTTGGACTTTTTAATACCATTCCCAAAAAATTGCAAGTGGCAGACACGTTTTTTCGTCTCCAGTGAAGGAGAATGGCTGGGGAAAAGTTAGACCAAACATGGAACAACCTTTCCAAAATATACTTAAAATTATCCCAAATCCACTTTACTAGAAATCTAAGGAAAAAAAAGGGAAATGGATTATTTTTTACGTGTGTGAAGTTCAGTTCTCATGTAAAAGAAATCATCAAATGGCTTGGGAACCTTTGAATGTTAGGAGAGTGAATAACCTGAAATCGGGGACTTCTTTTAAAGTATAATTGCATGAGACATACGATATTATATTCTACAAAAAGTTCCAGCAGCAGGGTAGGGTGACTGCTTAAGTATCTAGTTTCATCGACTATCTGTTATGCCTTTCTTTTTTCTCTTAATTAATGCTGCTAAAATTTTAACCGGTAAAACTATGCAGTAATACTTTCGAACATTTGACCTTTCTTGATTTCTTTATTGTCTTATAAGACCTCCATAACCCTTGAGCTTTATACGTACAGATTGTAAGGAAAAGCGCTGCTCAAACTGAAACTGTTGCATCTGTCACAACAAGGCCTCCTCGTGTTGCTCGAGCATCTCCCTTTGCTATTCCGAGATTTGGGAGAGCCCCTTTCCCCAGAGGCATTCCCGCTTTATACAGGACCCGTATACCTCTTAAGCCAGGTGGCGGTGCAAGGAGTTTCCAGTGGAAGCGCGAGGGTGAGGAAACCTCAGTTCAGCCACCAACTACCCGTGGTCTAACTTACGTTCGACCGGAATCGAAGACAAATGCAAGTACTGGCACTGCTTAGTTCGTCTATTTTTTTTTTGTTTTCGATATGGAGGATCAGTAAAAGGCGGGGGGTAATTATGAATTTCAGGGTTTATATCCTATGATAATTTATGTAGCATCGTCATGTTATATTGTTTTAGCTTGGTCGGATTCATCTGTCAGGCTCGGAGAACGCATAAGTTGAGGGATCATTTTTCCTTCAGTTTGCTGTTTCTTTGTAGAGTTTTTGAGGTTCTCTCGAACAAAGAAAAAAGAAAAAAAAAAGATGGGTATTTTTAGTGTGGATGCCAGGATAATTGGTCTCTCTCTCTTTTATTTATTTTATTTTATTATTATTTTTTTCTTTTCTCTTCCTGTAGTATAAAAGAAGACACATGAATAGTTATGGCTATTTGTGAATATCGGACCCAACTGGATGTGGGCATTATCATTTCAGTTATTAGCTTTTTGCTTTATTTAATTTAAAAGAAAATATGATACCGAAAAGACTATTCTGTGAAGTTCTGTTTTTTTTTTTGTTTTGCTTCCTGGAATTGTGTTGAATATACAGTTCATTTGACAGATTCTTCGTAGTATTTTCTTGGAAACTGGCCCTATGGTAGTTCATTTATGTCAATTATTAGGTATATGTTGAGCAGATTTTCAAAGTGTTGCGCTCATTGGTTTGTATTGGATCTTGTATTCCAATTTGTTTCCGTCGCTTATGAACTTTTTCTCGTTTTAAATTATTTGTCACTTTGAAATCGCAGTGTATATAATATGGAATCTCAGGGAAGTGCAAATATGAGCTAATCTTATATACTTGCACCACAAAAAAAGGCGAACGAAGATACTTGTGTCGAAATCATTTTCAATCAACCGAGTGTGTGTATTTCTTACCAACATCTTGCCAAAGACCAAATAATTGATTGAGCTAAATTAGTTCATGGATGGGTGTAAGTTTCACAAACACACACACACACACATTCATGATTCATATATTCAATGTCAACAAAAATTATGCACAAGTGAAATGCGTCATTTACGCGTAAATAACACCTAGAAATGGTGCTTCTCCGGATGCCATCAAGAAGATAAACACTTAAAACCATTGTTTCAAGCAAAAACATCTAATCCAAAATCAAATGGATTGGGCACTAAACTAATGAATAAATTCTAAAACTTGCTACTCACTCGGTACATGCAGTAATCTCAGAGAGCAATGCTCCATATATATCTTTCAAGAACACATTACGTAATCGTAAACCGAAACATTCATTCAACATAAACTACTGCCCCACATTAATCAAAATCTATATAATCAATAACCAAAACAAAACTTCCCAAGAAAACTTCAAAACACGAAGTACACATCTCTATAGTCTTTTAAGTGTGAAATGAATCCCAACTCCCAAGTAAAAAAGAAATCATCTAAATACTGCGACGAATACCAAACCGAGGGACGCACCGGCAATGCACAAATACGAAACCCCGCGAATTCGCACGAAGAACGTATTCAAATTCTTTGCAACCTGAAGAGTGAGTGTCAAAATCTGCAGCCTCCCTTGCTCCTCCATTTTCTTGAAAAAGTACATAGGCTTCAAAGCTCGTCTCAGCATGAAAGCCAACGAAAACGGCAGCCCGAAAGCAAGCAAGCTCTGAATCGAAACTTCTGCAACGGGGGAATTATTCATGGTGTAAGAAATCCAAGCCCCTAAACCGAGATGCACGAGCCCTAATCCGGCTAAAACTTTGCTCAAACTGTACACATTCTTCATCATCGTCTCGAGTACATCTCGAGTTTCATTGGCTAATAGGGATAGATCTCTCTCCACAGTCGGCCCAGTGATTTCTTGGTGCTTCAATTCTTGATTTTCTGGGGTTTCGTTGCTTGGTGACGATTGATTCGGATTATTTGAGGTTGATAAAAACCTAATTTTTCCGTATGCTGCGTAAGGGTTTTGAATTTTTCTAGGGTTTATCGGTGATTGGGCGAGCGATTTGGGGCTTGAATTTGTGAGTTGGTTAATTGAAAAATGGCCGTAATCGGATGATATACGATGGGTTTTCGGATTATCCGAGGTTATCTGAAGAAATCTTCCATGGTGGGCTTGATTCTCACATTCGGGAGTGGGTTTCTGTGTGTAAGATCTGATGAAAATGGGGTTCAGAAATGGATTATTAAAGAGAGATCTTTGATTAAGATTTGGATTAGAGGAGAGAGAGAGAGATTGCTTCAGGAAATTAAAGGAGAGCTTGCGAGAAATTCTTGAAGCCATGTTAATGGTGAAGAAGAGAGACGATGATTTGCAGTTGTGAAAAAGTGAACAATGAATATTGAATTTTGTTTTCTTACTGTTGAAGCCCCTTTCTAGAGGTTAATTTCCCCTTTGGCCCTTTGGATATTAATTGTTTTTACTTAGTACCACTAAGTTGGTGGGGATGTGTTATATTAAACGTACGAGGGGTTATGTGTACAAAATTCAAACCATGGGGGTTAACTGCTATTTACCGTTGATAATAATTTGGGCACTTGTAATATCTTTGATCTATTGCAAAAACTTGTATAAAATAGAAGTTGATTATTTAAGCTACCGGTTTAAAATTTAGGGTAAATTTCACCCGCACCCCTGAATTATGCTAAAATAACTTTAAAGTCCCTATGGTATTGATAATTACATTCACCCCTGAAACATAGTTAGAAACTCTAATGGGATAATGTATTGGATACGTTATTTCGTTAGGGTTCTAATGCACTATTACTTTTAGCTAGTGGTGGAGACAATATAGAGTTAGGCGGTGACATGGCTCCCGCAACATTTCTTAAATCACCCATAACTCTTTGTTGTCTCCACCACTTCCTGAAACTAATAATCAGTTAGAACTCTATCGGAATAAGGTATCCAATGCACTATTCCATTAGAGTTTCTAACTATGTTTCAGGGGTGAGTGTAATTATCTATACCATAGGGATCTCAAAGTTATTTTAGCATACCTCAAGAGCGTGTGTG
>NW_012193636.1:195854-213393 GCF_000504015.1 Erythranthe guttata
ACAAGTTAATACAAAAAAGCTCCATCAAAATCTCTCTTTCATTACAAGAAAATAAAATATTAAATAATAGTGTAATAAGAGAGGGCTAAAATGGTAAAAACCTCATTCTTTTGCACGCCTCATTCTTTTGATCCTCTCCAGTGCACCAAGTTGTTCATCACTGTCTTTGTTCTCTTCAGCATCTTTCTCCAATTCATCTCTTTTCCTTGCTAATCCCCCGAAAACAGCCGACGGGATTTCCTTCTGAGCAATCTCGACCGTCGGATTATCTTCATCATCATCATCAGATTCATCATCCGGAAGCTCAATCTCCTCCCGATTTCCTGTCTCGTCTTCTCCTCCATCCTTCTGTTGAGTACCAGCACTCACGAAACCTACTCTTTTTCTGCCGCCGCTCTCTTTCACCGCCAGTTCACCGCCGCCACTGGGTGGTAGCAACCGCCTCTCCAGTGCCTCCATTTCATCATCACCCACACCGGCTTTCTTTAATACATCCTTAGCTTCCTCAAGTGTCTGTAACTGATCCTTTTGCATCAAATACTCCGGCAGGATAAAGTGCGTCTAAAAAAACGAAAAATACAAGGACAACGTTAATTTCCATCAGGGTAAAATCCTAATTTATTGATTATTTGTTTATATATATACATATATACCTGGCTGTAACTAGCGGAAACACTCCTTTTAACACGAAGCATCTCTCGGAAAGTATCTACATTTCCGTGCTGAACCTCGAAGTTGTTCCAACTTTCCCAGAAATCAGGGTCGGATCTAGGGTCGGCAAATTGGGAAGCATGCTTGTACAATGCTCGGCCACGGTCAATTTCACCGAGGCTTTTTTCGAGTTCGGCGTATTTAACGCACATGGTTTTGACATCTTTGTCTGGCAGGCCAGATTCTATAGCTTGCTCGTAAATTTCTCGAGTTTTGGGCACACCAAATATTTCTGCTGCCCTGGAAATGTATATTTCGTACATGCCTAATTTCTCGTTAGCTGGGACAGCTTTTGTAGCCTGATCGTACACTCTCATGGCCCTTTTTGCAAGACCGAAGTCTTCTTCTAGCTTCGCGTATTGGAGGTATAACTGTTTGACGGATTCTGCAGGGGCCTAATCAAAAGGAAAACCGGTTTATTAAGTCAGCTTCTTCAGAAAATTTAATTATTTCTTATGATTTGAAGAAAATAGTGAATAGAAAAGCATACCATTTCAACAGCATGCTCAAATAACTCTCGAGCTCGTTCCAGCTTTGACTTTCCATATCTCTTGACAAACTTGGAAAGATAAGTGACCCAGATATCTTTTACGTGTGGGTACTTAAATATCTTCACACCTCTCTCATAAACTTTAAATGCATCTTCAAAGTACTTGTTATCCTGGAAAAAAAAAATTATAATAATAAATAAATAAATAAAAAACCATTTTTCAGTCTACTAATATTTGCAGAAAAAGTGGGTGAAGAAAATTGATACAATAGGATTAGATACTTACTTCCAAAAGCATTGCGTAGTTTATTATAATTTGGGGAGTGGCTATTCTTAAATCCAATATTCTCTCGTAAACTGCACGAGTTGAATCCAGGGTGCCCAGGCTCTCCTCCAAATCAACATAAAACGTCCAAAGCCTAAGTGATTTGTGAACCTTCATTTGAACCGGTTCATTGCCATCAACAGCCACTGCAGCAGCAAAAAAAGCAAGTTGTAAGATTCAAGTTCAACCATATCACTTAAAAATTGAAACATAGGTTTTACTGATTTATTACATCATCTTCGCTCCAACAACAGTACACTAATATTACAAGATAGAAGTAAGCAAGCAATCATAGATCAGTAAGTAGAAACAAAGATTTTTTAACACCCTTTCTCACATCCCTATAATCTGTACCTTTCGTCACTCTAATATGCATCAGGTAACAAAATCTTAATAGAATGTGAAGAATGAAGAAGCTGAAAGAATAACTTCAGAATAAATTGAGAAATAAATAAAATAGTTGTAAACATGACCTAGTGATGAAGGTACGAAAAATAACCAACAGAGCTGAAATTTAATAAACCAGCATACACCATCTCACTGGCAATAACATGTTTAGAACTAGGAGAGAGATTTCCTCTAGTGCTTTTTTCTTAGGTTACTATCTTATTTGATAGTGAATTTACGTAATAAGAACTTAGATTTCCAACTATCTTGGAGGAGGAACAGCTCTTATCTATTCATATCTGTACAATCTTGACTAGAAGTAACACTACAATCTTGACTAGAAGTAACACATCAACAATAGCCAAGAACCCATAATCGTCGATATAAAAGGCAATCTCAGAATCAAGAAGTATCGTTGACGAAGACTTTAACTTTCCATATTTGGATGTTTAAAGACAAGAAGTTACGACTAAATTGATATCAATTTGACCAAAGATCGAGAGTCTTGTTAAACAAATACAGAAGCATGAATGTGATATCTACAGTTGATAAAAGGATAAATCTAAAAAACTTATTTTTGCAAAAGATGCATTAACAAAAAACACATACTCTGATAACATTACCAGTGCAAGAGACCTTTCAATCTTTTCATTGTGCTGTGCCATGAAAATTCCCTAATCCCTTAAAAGGGAAACCAGAAGCAAGAAATAACCGACATAGAAATTACAGAAATAACTAACACCCACATAGAAATTCCAGAAATAACTAACATCGACATAGAAATTACAGAAATAACTAACCACATACAAGAAGCAAAAACGGGAAACAAGAAAAAAGGAAATAGTAGATTACCTCTCCTCTTAACCTCAGCTGATGGCTCTGCAGTAGCACGACGCATCAGTTCCAATGCACCCTTAAAATTCTTGTGCCTAAGCTCCATCTCCGCCCATTCACACCACACACTAGCTAGATGGTCCACCGCCTTATAACCAACCTGCACAGCCTTATCAAATATCACCCTCGCATTCGAAACATCGTTGTGGCTTTCGTACAGCTTCGCAAATGCAACCCACAGAGAGTGTGGTTTACCCACAGCCTTCATGGGGTCCACTGTCCTCACAGCTTCCGTGTAGGTCAAAATTTGCTTCGTGGGATTCCCTTCGAAAAGCTTAACCCTCCTATGCCACTGCTCTACATTATGCGGATTCTGCCTCAAAAGCACACTGTTTGCCAACTCTGGCCTCCTATCCATCAAATACTCCAACCTCGCTAATCTCAAATCAACATCATGTTCATCCTTAAACCAAAAACTGCTGATTCTCTCCGTCAACTTCTCTATATCCAATCTATCATCCAACTCTTCTTCCTCCTCCAACTCCTCATTAACCTCGTCTTCGCTATCATTCGAACCCTCCATTTTAATAGACAACATACTCTCCTCAAACTGCGAATACGCATCAAATATCACACTAAAATCCCTCACAGTTATCACTGTGGTCATCCCTTCTTCGAATATGTCTCTGGCCTTCTCCAACAAATTCCTCCTTATGTAATAATCAGCCAACGAGGTCCACAGCCTACCAACTTCATCAGTGAACTTCCTAATGCCACCTCTAATGATGGCATCCACATTCAATCCAGAAATTTCCGTCGCGTGCTGAGTCAATATATCGCACAATTCTAACCACAGCCGGTGCTTCGTCTTCCCCTTTATGGAGTAAAACTGACCGTCGTTCAAAACGCCCGAAAGCCTCTCGGCTGTCTCCTGCCACCGCTCGGAATTTATCAAAAATTCGATAAAGTCCTCAATGTGACTCGGGTCATACTTCAAATACCTTCTGTACACTCTCAACGAGGTCTCGATCGGAACACCCTTCTGCGAAACGAAAACCAGATAATACTCCCAAATCCGGTCATGCTGGGTAACAGGCAACGCGCACAAAGCACGGTCGAACGTGTGCCGTGTCTTGGTAACGAGCTTCTGCTGAGTCAGCACCTGGAGGTACATTATCCAAATCCGGGGCATCTTGTGCATAGTGGCCAGAGCTCGCTCGAAGGTGTTGTTCAGGGCCTGGTACTGCGAGTGGGAGATGGGCAGGTTCCTCACAATCTCGAGACGCTCGCGGAGGTAGGCGTGCCAAAGCTTGTAGCTTCCGGGCAAAGCTTTGACGGCGCGCTCGTAGATAATTGATCTCTTTTTGAACGGTGATCCACTCCGGGCGATCAGGTAACGCCACCATAGCTTGAAGCTATTAGGGTTCCGAAGAACTTCCTCTTCGTAGAGGAAATCTTCTTCACTGGGATATAAATCTTCCGGAATTGATGACATGGTTGATTGCGAGAGGAGGGAATTTAGAATTTGGAATTAGAGACTAAACAAGAGAGAGAGTTCGTCGTCGCCGCCGCCACTCCGCCGCACGCCGGTTCCAATTCGTTTCCGAAACCCCTGATTACGGCTTTAAAATCCAACTCAAGCTCCACGAACCGAAAATCACCGTTCTTGAACTACTGGTGGCGCTAATATTGAACGACTGCCGGATCTAATCGACGATTCGGAGGGTTTATTTTGGGGATTTGGGGGATTGAATAAGAGAAGGGAGAAAGCCCTAATTTTATACTGATTAGAGTACGAGGGTTTGCATAGGATAATTTCATTTTTTTCTATTTTTTTCATAAAACTGTTTTATTTTGAATTGGAAATATTTTAAAAAATAAAAATCTCCAAAAACAATTTGCATCCCAACCCCTAGAATTTATTTTTTTACTTATTCGCCTATGTAACTTTCTCGTCTTTCCACAGCCGGACTTTCGGAGAAATTCCAAAAAAAGAAAAATTGAATTTTGTTCCAAAAAACCGTGAAAGATCAGAGTCGAAATTTCGAAAATTGGATTGAATTTTTTTTATTATAAAACCGAAAAAATCGGATCGAAATTGGCGAACCCAAACCCTATCTATCATATAAGTTCGAAATTGGAAATCGTAATTTTGAAATTCAAAATGAAAACTACCGCATGTTCTAAACATAGAAATTCCGGTCAAAACATCGGAATTCGAAAATCTCGTTCGAATTTCCACCACAGTCACTAATGATCTCTTATGGTCTATATTTTTTGTTGAATTTTTTTATTTACGATCCAATTTTGATATTCAAAAATAATTTCGATATTTCTGATTTTTTCAGAACTATTTATTAAATAATAATAATAATAATAATATTATTTATATATATATATATATATATATATATATATTTATATATATATATATATATATATACATATATATATATATATACATATATATATATATACATATATATATATATAATTAATGATATGCCTAATTGGGCCAACCCAATGGGCCTACAATTTATTTACCTACTGGGCCACGAGCCCAATATCGAAGACCATTATCACCGAGGCCCAATCACCTTCAAGTAAGGTTCGGGCCCGACAATCTCAACTAAGCTATAAATAAAGGTTTGAACTCATTCCTTAAGGTACGTCCTATTAACTGAGCAATACAAAAACGCGTATTCTCTGGACTATTTCTATGATCAGGTGAAAACCCACGACGTGATGAGGGGTTTCCGCCGGATCAACCCCCGGCTTAGTTCATGTGTTCTATGATCGCAGGTACCTCAGGATCATCAAGTTGTCAAGCTACTGATCTGCTTTGCTCTCCCAGTTCATTTTCTATACCACCCTAGGTGAGCTATATTTTAGCATCATCATTTTGGCGCCGTCTGTGGGAACGATGCAAACCAGATCACGTAGCCAACAAGATCCTCCTGAGGTGTCTGCTCGGAGAGAAAAGGACACAGCAAACGACCTCCCACCTCGTGGAGGCTCTGGCTTGCCACCTCCTCCACATCCCATGGATCCGCCTCGCGAGGTTCAGGTGATCCCCCTTGGGGACCAACCACTCGCCGATCCACCGCTCCCTGCTCCTCGAATGGTTCAAATAACCGAGGATGCGCTTCAACGCATGATAGCAGAAACTTCAACTCGCGCTGCCATAGAGGCCGTGACCCAATATATCGGCACGATGGGAGCAAATGCTCCCAACGCGATATCAGCACCTGCTCCACATGTGGAGCCACCTATGGCACCACCGCCGTCGACTCCCTGGGGGCTTACATATGCCCCCAAAATATTTCGCTCGCCAAGGGTTATCGACTCCCTGGGGGCTTACATCCGCCCCCAAAATATTTCGCTCGCCAAGGGTTATCGACTCCCTGGGGGCTTACATCGCCCCCAAAATATTTCGTTCGCCAAGGGTTATCGACTCCCCGGGGGCTTACATCGCCTCCAAAATATTTCGTTCGCCAAGGGTTATCGACTCCCTGGGGGCTTACATCTGCTCCCAAAATATTTCGTTCGCCAAGGGTTATCGACTCCCTGGGGGTTCACATCGCCCCCAAAACATTTCATTCGTCATAGCAGGAGCCAACGCTCCTCCTCGTGAGGCCCCACTGGGTCCCCAACATGATCAATTTCTACTTACTTCTCGAACGGTTCAGATAACCGAAGAAGACCTTCAGCGTATGATCACGGAAGATTCAACTCGTGCTGCCACTGAATCAGTGGCACCATATATCGCCAAGGTGGGGCATCTCACCCCAGTGATTCGTGATCGCCTCATCCTAAATGGGGGGCTATCCCATGCTAAAGTTGGGCATCTCATCTCAAGGGGTGGTACATCCACTGACCTTTCATCCCCAAGGGGGTGCACATCCCATCTCAAGGAACGAGGATAATCTCCCATACTTAAAAGTAGAACATCCCCAAGGGGGTGAATATAATCAAATAAAAAAGAAGATGAAAAAATAGAAGAAAAAAAAAAAAAGAAAAAAAAAAGAAGATGAAAAAATAGAAGAAAAAAAGAAGCAGATGAAAAAATAGAAGAAGAAAGAAGAAGATGAAAAACAGAAGAAGAAAGAAAAAATAAGAAGAAAAAGGAGGAGCTGCAGCCGAGCCGCGCGCGCGAGCCGAGCCAAGCCGCGCGCGCGCGGCTCCATACAAAAAAAAAAAAAAAAAAAAAAAGATATGGAGGCGCGCGTTCACAGCACGCGCGCGTGGCGTACACGCGCCAGACGCACGCGCGTGCACTGCACGCGCGCCAGCAGTAAAAAAAAAAAAAAAAAATTCTCACGCGCGCGCGCCTCCCAAGGCCACCTTGGAGCGCGCGCTCCCACCTAATTGGGCACAACTTTTGCTACTCTCCACCAAATTGCGCGTAGATTTCACCTCGCTTCACCAAATCGCGCGAGAATTTCAACGCGCTCCACCAAATCGCGCGAACTCTTCAACGCGCCTACCAAATCGCGCTCGCTATCAAACGGATAAATATAAAAAAAAATTATTTCTCCACGCCATGCCAACGATTAACGCAAGACTACAGCACATATCGACTCTCAATACGATCCGGTACTCCTTTCTACGTGGCTCCCACATCGTCTCGAGAGTGGGGGGCTTGCGAGACAACTCCCACGAGGAGCAAACTCGCTCAGAACTACCACCCGCAACGAGACAACTCCCACGAGGAGCCAACTCCCTCGGGTCTACGAAACCATAGCGAGATAACTCCCACGAGGAGACCACTCGCTCCGTTCTATAACCCGTTGCGAGATAACTCCCACGAGGAGCCAACTCCCTCGGATCTACGAAACCACAGCGAGATAACTCCTACACGGAGAGAACTCGCTCAGTCCTACAACCAGCAGCGAGACAACTCCCACGAGGAGCAAACTCGCTCTGTCCTACATCCAGCAGTGAGACAACTCCCATTAGGAGCAAACTCGATCGGTCCTACAACCAGCAGCGAGACAACTCCCACGAGGAGCAAACTCGCTCTGTCCTACATCCCGCAGTGAGACAACTCCCACGAGGAGACAACTCGATCGGACCTACAACCCCTTGCGAGGAAAATCCCACGAGGAAACCACTCGCTCGGTACTACGAACCCGCTGCAAGACAACTCCCACGAGGAGTCAACTCGCTCGGTACTACAAACCCTCAGCGAGATAACTCCCACGAGGAGAGAAATCGCTCAGAGCGACATCAATCCGCACACTCGTCAGTCGCGCGTCATCCAATGATTCTACAACTTCGCTGCGAGACAACTCCCATGAGGAGACAACTCGCCCGAACTTCACTATATAATCGCAAGCTCAAGTTAGCACGATTACAACCCTAGAAACACTTAGAAATATTATGGGAATCTATATAGCCTGGCCAGCTTGATTACTCAAATTTATCTACTTGTTTTCGATGGGTCATTCATTAAAACATGGCCACGGACCAAACATACTTACGACCCACGAGGTCTAACAAAGGGCACGATCCCCATATAAAAATCTTGAGAGTCTGATCCCCTCCTCAAGTACATCACGCACAAGGCTATATGTAAACACATACAAGCAATGCGTCACAACATTGACAATGTCGATAAATAACAACTCCCACGAGGAGAATACTCGCTCTGTGCTACTACATTATAATCGCGAGACAACTCCCACGAGGAGATAACTCGATCAACTCTATTACCCCGCGACGAGACAACTCCCACGAGGAGATAACTTGATCCGAGCTCTTACATCGTCGCGGGACAACACCGACAACTCAAATAACATACATCGCGACAACTTGGTTGCGCTACGCGCCAACGCGCCTTCACGCCCCTCCGACACACGCTCCAATGCATTTTCGCACACCATCAGGCCATATGCCAAAGAACGAACACTACAATTTTTACTCTCGACACGATTGAGAACCCATTTCGACATGGCCCCCACATCGACTCGAGAGTGGGGGGCTTAATGATATGCCTAATTGGGCCAACCCAATGGGCCTACAATTTATTTACCTACTGGGCCACGAGCCCAATATCGAAGACCATTATCACCGAGGCCCAATCACCTTCAAGTAAGGTTCGGGCCCGACAATCTCAACTAAGCTATAAATAAAGGTTTGAACTCATTCCTTAAGGTACGTCCTATTAACTGAGCAATACAAAAACGCGTATTCTCTGGACTATTTCTATGATCAGTTGGTAAGACAGCGGAATACGAGGGGTTTCCGCCGGATCAACCCCCGGCTTAGTTCATGTGTTCTATGATCGCAGGTACCTCAGGATCATCAAGTTGTCAAGCTACTGATCTGCTTTGCTCTCCCAGTTCATTTTCTATACCACCCTAGGTGAGCTATATTTTAGCATCATCAATAATAAATGGGATTTAATTGATATTTATTTTTTATCACTTGCCTTGGTTGGACCCAAGGTCTATTTCATTAGTTTTACCGAAATTGTTCCAATTTTTAAAAATCACGCAAGTCATATAATTTTCAAAATTTTTGGAACTAGAACTGATTTTGTATTTTGAAAATTTTAGAATTGGAATTGGAATTGGAATTAGAAGTAGAAGTGTTATTTGATTTCCGAAAAGAAATTTACAATCTTTCGGAAAGACTTGTTTCCGTTATGTTCCATCCGATTTACAGTTATTGTAGTTTAGCATTTACCATTTAATTAACGCAGAAACTAATATTTATTATTTTTTCCTCTTTTCATCCCTCTATTTATTTTTTCTCAAAGGGAAGAACTTATCTATGCATGGAAAAAGCTACCCAATAATTCTTTAAATATGGGACCAAAAATAAAATGAAAAATATATACATCCACTTATGGCTAGATTAAAACTCTTCTTCTGCTCCATCTATATGCTGCTTTATGTTCATCTTTGTCGGGTAAAACTCAAAATCGAAGTCGAAATTCGAATGAGTTCTAATCGAGTCGAATTAAACAGACATAATTAATTATGTTTAACGCGTGTGGTATATTATATTATAGGGGGAGATGTACGCTACGTGGTGCGTGGCAAAGCCGAGAGGTACAGTCAACAACTTGGACTTTAACGATTACGTAAGATCCACTTGCCGAAAGGATCCGAATAGTTGTCAGATCATCCAACGCGGGGGGCTATGCTTCGATTCAACCGCGGATATGGTAACGAGTACGCGGTCACAAGCATCGTTTCTCTTTCTCAAGAAATATGGTCAAACGAAAATATGCAGTACAGAGCTTGGACAAATAATCACCCATTATCCTCGTAAGTTATTTTATTTTTTTTCGATGTGATTTATTTATTGAATTGAAAATAATTAATATTCGGGTAGAATTGATTTTTTTTATATGATAAAATATTATTTTATTGACATTTTTTTTAATCTCATTTAATTTAATTTGTGTGCAGCCAAATCACCCATTGGACGAATACATTTCAGCTTTATTTGTTTCGCACCAGTCCAGAAGAAATTCTTTGTCAATTGAAATTTGTAATTGAAAAAAAAATTGAATTTGCAGAGATATATATATATATATATATATATATATATATATATATATATATATATATATATATATATATAATCTCAACAATTCTCTAGTACTCAACTTTTAATTAATAATCTCAAATTCTCTCACAATTACTAATATTTTTTCTCATCCTTGAATTAGTATATTACATAATTCAAACTATTAGTAATTCACTCGTGCAATACACGGGATCAATATTTAAAAAAAATATATATTTTGGATAAAATATAGCGAACGAAAACTTTCAACAATTGACATACATGTAAATAATACCAAAAAAAATATTTTACTGAATCAAAATATACATTTGTTTGTGATTTACCTTCATATTCGCTGAAAATCTTTTGTGCACACAATATTGCTCGTAATTTTAGTTATATCGCCCGATTCTGAGTTGATAAGTATATTTATCTCAAATCTACTTTTAACTCTAAACATTGCGGCGTACAAGCCTATGCCACCATAATATTAACAATAATATTACACTAACAACAACTAATATTAATACTAAAACCAACACTAATAATACTAATATTAATACTAATCATAATATTAATACGATGATTATTACTAATAATCTAATACTAATATTAATATCAACACTACTATTAATAATAATACGCCAATTCTAATACGAATTTTTAATGTTTAAACTAATACGCCATTACTAATACGAAGACTAATGCTAATGCTAATGCTAATGATAATGCTAATGTTAATGCTAATACGCCAAGACTAATACGAATTCGAATACTAATAATAATACTAATAATGATAATAATAATAATGATAGTAATACTTATATTGATATTGATACTGATATTGATACTGCTATTGATATTAATATTGATATTAATATTGATATTAATATTAATACACATACACATATTGATACTGATATTGATACTGATATCGATACCGATACTGAAACTAATACTCATACTAAGCTAATACTAATATTAATACTAATACCAATACTAATGCATATATTAATATTCATACCAATAGTCATATAAATACTCATGCCAATACTCATACATATATTGATACTGATATTTATACTGATAATGATACTGATACGGATACTGATGTTGATATTTATACCCATACTTATACTCATACTCATAATCATACCCATACTCATACTCATACTCATACTCGTACTCATATTCATACTCATAGTGATATTAATATTGTTATTAATATTGATATCAATATTGATATTAATATTGATATTGATATTTATACTAATATTAATACTAATACTAATACTAATACTAATACTAATACTAATACTAATACTAATACTAATACTAATACTAATACTAATACTAATACTAATATTAATACTAATACTAATACTAATATTAATACTAATACTAATACTAATACTATTACAGATACTGATACTGATACTAATACAGATACTGATACTGATACTAATACTAATACTCTTACGTAAGTAATGTTGACATAATTATAAATTAAACGTTTAAATTTAGTAATTGTGTCGCATAATGAAATTAGTGATTATTTGTTTACTGTTAGTTGAATAAAATTATTATTATTTGAAACAAATTAAAAGAAGATACATAAAGCATGTGTCAAATGTAGGTACTACCACTTGTCAAAAATATAGTTTCCATTTAAACTTTATATAGAATCATATCAATTAATATCCATTATTAGTTATTTTTGTCTCTAATTCTTCTTTGTATATGATAAACAATAAAAATGAATTTACGATTTATATACTTAAACATAAATTAAATAGCAAAAGAAAATTGTTAAAGGAAAAGAAAAAAGAAGATTGACACATATAATACAAAGTAAATAGCAAATTATGAAACAAAAATCTGGAAATACGGCTATCAATATATAATGGGTATCGAGAAAACACTACTAGAAAACAGCGATTTAGCGACGGAGTGTTGTGACGGAATATAGGTCTGTTTCTAAATTGAGCAGTTAATGTTGGGTTATTTTAATAAAAATATTATATTTTATTATAAAATCTAATAATGACTTTGACCACTTTTATGAGGGTCATTAGACCACTATTTTGAAACCTTCAAAGTCATTATTCTCCTACATAAAACACCATAAATTCTATATTAAATTGAGGTTTTTTGGGGTCATATTATATATTATATAAATGGGGTATTGTGGATTGGTATGGATATGAGAGAAGAAGAAAGAAAATGTATTTCTAAAGATTATATATCCTATCTATTATATATACATATATGTTGAGCTCTTGTTGTGTGTCGGGTGTAAGCTTCTGCTTCACTTGAACGTGCAGTTTCAGTGAAGTTACAGCGGAGAGATATGCTGGGCTGTTGTATCCCATAGGCGACACGATCGGAACCTTTCTGCACCTCATTAGAGAAGGGGTCGTGAAATTCGTCTTAAGAAAGCGACCTAGTCCGCGCCTCACCTTGCCTATATCCATATTATCGTGGTTTTTATTGCAGCAACTTGTTACCTATAAAATTAGAGAACAAATGGAGTCCAAGTCTCATCCACAAAGTTCATGATCAATCGTCAAATTGCAGTCGTGGTTCCAACAGTTAGCTACTGAATTTGCGTCGAATGAATAATTTGTCCCTTTAATTGTTAAAGTTTACATATAGCGATGGTATTAGCGACGGACATTAATTATGTCTCTAATTGAAACATTGTAGCGACATATGTAGCGACGGATAGTAGACCCGTCACAAAGATGTTTCATAATTATCTATAGCAACGGAATTAGCTATGGAATAAAAATATTAATTCATTAATTATAAAATTTGGAAATAATTATCAATTTAGCAATTTTTATTTTTTTTTTGGTAAAAAAAAATTATCAATTTTTTGGTATTATTAAATTGTGTGCAAATAGACATAACTACATACGGGATAATAAACTCCTTATTAAATTGACTTATAAACAAACTCAAAGATTTGCTCTCCTTTTTTTAATTAAATACCGACTCTCTCTCTGATGTAGAGGTGGCGGAGTCGGAATAGGGTGGGGCCAAGCTTTTCCGAACTGGAACGACGAGGGAGTCAAACACACTGCTATGCTGTGATGTGCGATGGATTTTGGGGTTTCGAGGTCGTTTAGGCCTTCAAAACGATGTTTTTGCTATTTTAGGAAAGTTTTAAATAATTCATAATTAATTCTAGAAAAATCGGATTTGAATTCCGCAAGTTGGGTTGTTTCTAACTTTCGGTATTCTATTAGGTTTAGGAGTTATTTCGTTTTTTTGCTTTTTTTTGGTAATTTTCTCGTTTTCCTAGTTTGATTAGGTTTTCGTTTTTCTTTAGTATAAATAGTTGCTCTAGGGTTTATTTTTCAGCATCTTTTCATTATTAATAAAATATCTGAGTTTTCTATCAATTATCCGGTGGATTCCAGAGTTATAGTTTTCGACAGGATTCCAGAGTTATCTGAGAAATTATCGACTTTCTCATCTCAGACGGCCACCAATTTCAGAAAAATTCTCGCCTCCGACGGCCACCAATTTCAGATGAAAATCTCGCCTCAGCCGGCCATCAGTATAAATTGCTTGCCGTCAAACATCCGGCACCCGTGAGTTCTTTTCAACTCCCCGTCCGTGGAAGTCTTCTCCAGAATATTGTTCTTCGTTAAGAGGAAGGCTAGGTCAAATCAGGTAAAACTTCTACCTCTAGTGTTATGGAGGTTTCTTAAATTAATTATTTTTCTCTCTCTTGAGTATATTGATTGAAGAATTTGGGGATATTATGTAGTCATAAGATTAAATTTAGCAGTAGATACTTAAGGAAATTTCAATTCTTTACTTGCCCCCTCCCCCCCTATAGAATAACCTTTCTGCTTTGGGACTCAAATGTCTTGTTTATGTGGTATATGAATTACAATTTTGATCCATGTTAATTAGTAAAGTATATTAGTTTGACACACTGCAAAAGTGGTACTAACGATTTTTGTTTAAGGTAAGTCCTGATATTTTGTGGGGTTCTTAGACATATTGTCTTTTGGTAAAACTTTTGAATATATGGTTACAAAAGGAATTATGTCTTGTAAATTGATTCTGTGAGGATTGATTTTAGGCAGTAGTTGTTAGATTGAATTCCACCAAGAGTTTCTAGATGATAATGCAAGAATAGGCCTTTTGGAAGTATTAGTTACTATATTAGTTTTATAACAAATCTCATGTCTTTTGAATACTCTGGTCCAACATAATTTGTGACACTACTGCCCAAAAGGTTTTTAGTCTTAGGTTTGTAGGGTTAAAACATTTGTGTGTTTATCTAATTATTTAATATTTAATTTTGTAATTGTTATTTCACTTTTATATTTTCCTTAAGGAGAATAAATTGTGATGGTTTCTTTTGGCTTGATTAGTTTTATTTTTCTTAAAATGCTTTACGTGATAAAGTACTAAGTCATTTGCACATGAAGCTAGAGTTAATGCAAATAAATGAGCTGGCATAAGTTATGATTTTCTTAATGTGATTTATGTAACTTGTGTAGCCTCTTTTCCCTTTATTTTGTATAGAAAATACCATAAAAGTATTTGTTCTATTTTTCTTGTGTGTAATTCATCAATTTCGTTTTTTGAATGTAGCAATCATGAGTTCTGTTAGAAGTGATCGTACTTGGATGTATAATAGACTTGTGACAAATCGAAAAGGATTGACAGATGAGTTTATAATAGGTGTTGATGAATTTATAGCTTTTGCACTATCGTAAGATACTTTTGTATCTAACGGTAAAATGCGGTGTCCATATTCAAGGTGTGACAATCTAAGATTTCTTGGTGTAGATGATGTAAAGACTCACTTATGGAAAAAGTATAATACCGAAGTGGATCAACCACAATCATTGAAATGAGTTGTTGGCTTATTGGAACACCCAAAAGTTTAAAGATAAGTCATGAATTAATTCTGATAACAGAAACTCATGTCATGATGGTTTACGTCCATCTTTGCATACTGGAGAATCAGTTCCAGTTTCAGAATATAAAAGAAAATTTGTAAGTGTTAATTTTTATACTTTAGAATTATATTTTATTTAATAACATCAATTAACTAAGGTTTTTTTTGTTTCTTTCAGGTTAAAAAGAAAGGGGTAGAGCCTATTGCTTCAGAGTTATTTTTGTTGACTCACAAAACGAAACAGAATAATGATTGGGTTGATAAAAAATCAAAATATGTCTGGGTAAGCACCTACTTACTATTGAACATAAAAATGTTATGATGCAAGTATTGAGTTGTCGAGGAAAGTTCTTATGATTGTTGTTTAATATTTTAATAGTTAGAAAATCTTGTACGCAGATGTATAAAAGTTGATTGATTTATAGTGTAATGAAGAAACGTATATTTGTTCCATGCGTATTAATTATCGAAATTTGTGATGTATTAGGCTAAATTTAAGACTGTCGTCAAGAGTCGTCATTCAAATGACATGTCTGGGGCTGGGACACATGGTGATAGCGAAGGGAATGAAGATACAAGCATTGAAGCTCAAGAGGAGCAGGAAGAAGATGATGCCTTTATGGCAATGGCATCTGCTCTTCCAAAAGAAGTTATTGATAATGCTTGGCTCGAGGTAGTTGGAGGACCAATAAAATGAAGAGTTTATGGTGTCGGATCGGAGTCCAGTTCTGTTATACAGAGAGGTGGTCCTACATCTCATGCTCCAACCGGTTCTTCATCGGCATCATCCATACATTCTGAAAGCTTATTTGAAACTCCTTCCTTTGAAGAAACTGTTAACCGGGCGGTGGACCAAAAGTTAACTGATATGCACACTACTTTTCAAGAGGAACTGCAAGCTTTGAAAAATACCATTCAAGAGATGCGTGAAAACCAACCTGGAGGAGCTGGTGGAGATTGACAGTAGCATTGCACTTATATGGTAGATTTTTTCTTTATCATGACTATTTGTGACTTTTGGCAAACGAGTAGTTGCACTTAGCATTACAATCTTGAAGATTTTGTTTCAGAATTATCTTGGATACATGTCTTATCTCCGTTGCTAGTTATGTTTGTATTAATTTCTTGGATTTGTAGGTTGATGTTCTTTATCTTCTTGTAATAATTGGATGTTGATTATGGCAGAAAGAATCGTATTTGATTTTACCAGATGTTTGTTGTCTCGATTGGATGGATGGCGTATAGGATAATGTGATGCTTATGCTGTTTCAGGTGTTTTATTGCTATATAATCCATTAAAACTATACTAAAACACGGATTTATTATTTTATAAAATATATTTTTTTAATTTAAAATAGCATTAGCGACGGATTTAGCTACAGAAACAAAATTCATAATTTTTACGTTGCAACGGATTTAGCGACATATTAAAACTTGTGGAAATTCATTGTGTGACGGATGTAGCGACGTAACAAAATTTCAATAGCGACGTATATGGTCATCGCTGTTCAAATATCACTAATCAAGTGATAACGACGTCTTAATATAAAGTTGCGACGGATGTGACCGTAGCTAATATAGCGACGGATTGTTGACGTTCGTCTCTAAAATTAGCGAGGCCGGTTTTAGCGATGGCGTTAGCGATGGATCGAAACCGTCGCTAAGATTGTATTAGCGACGGATAGAAAACATTAGCGATGGATATTTCCGTCGCTAAATCGCTGTTTTCTAGTAGTGTATGAATTTACAAAACAAAAGGAATAAAAAAAAGAGTTTTAGGATGAGGACCTTAGTTTAGCATGATTATAACAAAATATGTAGATGAAGAGTGACATGAATGAGTTGGAGTTGAGATCGGGGGTCTTTATACTTAATTTTCACACACTAAATAAGTAAATAAAATGATTTTAAGGAAATCATATATTGTTTATATTAGTTAATGTATATATAAATGCATATATACTAAAACATGTATACATATATATTTCACCATAATTGGATATAATTAAAATAAATGCAAATTGATTTTATAAAATAAAAAATAGACATGATTGACAACAAATCGGGTGATTGATTTTATTTGATGCAAATTCACATAACTTACTAATATTTAATAATTAAAAGTCAAACTTTACATAAATTAAACAACAAATTAATTAAATTCAAAATTTTAACATCCAAGTCCATAAATATACTATATTTACAAAAGGAAATAAAATAAATCCAAATTAGTATGACACAAAAATATACATAATGTCTATTTTATGATGATAATATGATGATATAATCTCATGATATAGTTATAAGGGCTGTGCATGTCCTAAAAAAATGTATGACCCACTTC
>NW_012193636.1:216844-226885 GCF_000504015.1 Erythranthe guttata
CGAACCCACTTCCAGAAATTTATACGGATCTCGCAGACGGTGCCTGGGGAATTAGATGAGGAAAGTACTTCCTCCTCGCCGGAGTCCGACGGAGACACTGGGGAATTAGATGAGGAAAGTGCTACGACGAATTAGATGTGGTGCAACGTCGTAGCAATTTTCCGGCGCTGGATTTCGCACAACAGCCTTTTCTCGTCTTTTCGAAAGCATTCATTGGAGAACTCCCACCGATCAGGCATAACCTTCCCAAATCCCGAAAAATTCATCAGATAAGCAACTCAATCAATAACCGAAAAAAAAAAAACCAAAATTCCTCGTTACAGATCGAAAGATTTGATTAGCAAAAGCTCACGTAAGTATTCAGTTGCCGAACGAAACTGGAGAAATTGTTGTGCTTGAAATACTTGGGCAGCAAATCTCTGGCAAACTCACGTAATTTGGCCCAACGAAACCGACAATATACTAATAAACTATCCCACTGATATAATTTGACTATGGATCTCGTTAATCGACTATGGGCCGCCGTCACTGCTCCAATCTAGGGTTACTCAAATCTAGGATTACTCAAATCTAGGGTTTTGATAATTCTTCGGCCCATAGTTGATTAACGAGATGCATAGTCGAATTACATCTGTGTTAATATACTATCCCATATCATTTAATATACTATCCCACTGGTATAATTTTACTATGGATCTCGTTAATCGACTATGGACCGAAGAATCATCAAAACCATAGAATAATAATAATAATAATAATAATAATAATAATAATATATATGGAAACTGAATAATATGTTTGTTTGAAATACTAATCAATTAGGGTAATTTTCCTTATTATATGAAAACGATTAGGGTAAATAATAAATATATATGAAAAAATAATAATATAAATGAAAACTGAATAATATGTTTGTTTGAAATACTAATCAATTATGGTAATTTTCCTTATATCATGTAATAGACTATCTCATTGATCTAATTCGACTATGGATCTCGTTAATCGACTATGGATCCCGTATTATTCAACCACATAGTATATTAATAATTTCAATATAGTACATTAATCTGCTATGATAGTATATTACGGTTATAGTAGTGATATGAAATTGTGTTACAAACAATACACCACTGAAATGACAAGAACATTGAGAACAAAACCAACGTAAAGTATTCCAACATAACCAATAAAATAGTACATTAATAATCTCATAATTTCAATCTAGGGTTTTGATAAAATACTTAAAACACATCATAACACAATCAAACCAATATGTCGAGTTAAAAAACTCTAGTACATTAATAATCTCATAATAGTATAATAAAATGATAATGGTAGTATCATATGGTATTCATAATAGTATACTACTGTATTACAACGGTTTAGCACTTAACCGACGTTACCGAGCCATTACATCATAAACACCTCTTTATAGCAACCAACCCACCAAACCTCGAAATCATGTCCTCATCGTCAGCCAAGATACATTCACTAACGCCTTCCAGCCTATATGTCATGCTTATATCCAATGTTTTGAAAACCGGACCGGACCGGCCGGTTCGACCGGTTCAACCGCGAACCGGCGCCTTGTCCGGTCCGGTTATAGGTGAAAACCCAAAAAAGCCAAAAACCCGGGTCAACTACCCCAAACCCGGTTCGACCAGTAAGAACCGGGAAACCCGGGAACCAGTCCAAGAACCGGTTTTTTGCTCAAAAGCATGTTTCATGGCCGGATCTGGTTCGAAATTGCTCGTGGGTCACTGAATCTTGTCGGAGAAGGTTGTGGGTGATTAGATCTAGGCAGATTTGGGTCGTATTTTGCTCAATCGAAGTGGTGGCTACCATATCTATTGATTGAAGAAAAGAAGAGGAATAAGGTGAAAAAGAAAATAAAGAGAAAAATGAAAAAAATTAAAGTGGGAAAAACAAAGTATATATATGGAAATGGAGAGAAGAAATAATAAACACAGGGAGAAGAAAGAAATTAGAAAAAGAAAAGAAGGGAAGAAGAGCAGGGGGTGGGAGGCTTGTGCGTGAATGATGAGGAAGAAGAAAGAAGATAGAGAGAGGAAAGAGAAGAGAGGAGTAAAAAATGATTATAAATTCCTTTTTTTTTCTTTTTTTTTTAATGGAGTAAGTTGGATAATAAAGTAGAAAATATTGAAAAGGAATATAAAAAATATTACATTTAAGGTATTAAATAAATAAATAATTATATATATAAAAAAAAAGTGAAAAACCCGGTCGAACCCCGGTTGAACCGGTCGAACCGTGACCCGGTGGTGCGTCCGGTTCGATGTCCGGTCCGGTTTTCAAAACATTGCTTATATCTCACCCATCGAGTTGTGGCCACTTTGAAATAACAAATGCAACCAATGAACCGTGAGTAAACCCATTCGAACACCTCTTTATAGCAACCAACCCACCAAATCTCAACAAAATCCGTACAAAATTCGCCATCGATAAAAACCTTGAATCATGATACGACATTAAAAATACAAAATACTAAAAAATATATTAATATGATCAAAAATAAACTTAAAATGCAAAATTCATACGATAACTTAAAAAAGACTACAAAGTATATTTTAATGTACTACCCAGCGTCCTAAAATCCACTGTTATAAACAAATAAATCAACTATCGACCGGGATCAGACACATGAACTCCACGACCGCGGACAGTTATTTCAATTACTACGTAAACCAACTACGATGTTCATATAAAATAACTCTGGTCCAATCTGCGTGAACAATCCTTATCTAACTCTGTCAATCCTCTTCCAAACAAACATCATTCGCCAAAATTAACGATGTATATATGACGGAATAATTTTGTTAAAAAACGTTCTACATAATATAATCGAAAAATAAATCGAAAAACGCATCCTAGCCATTGAACGAAAAATAAATCGAAAAACGCATTCATACCCGGTTAACAACGTCCAACAGATGAGCACTCAATTCGATCATATTTCCACGACGGTGCAGAAATCTTCAAAGATAAAAAAACCCCTGGAACGCTGAAAGAGAACATCCGAAAATATTATACACGATTTGGTATAACGGCCAATGATCTCACGTAATATTATTCCCTGATTTTAGGCAACGTATCAGCAAATCTCAAATCACGTATTAAAGGAATTAAATGCCGTTTAAAAATAAACAGGGGTATTAAAGGAAAATTATATAATATATTTTGCCAAGTTGGCAAAATTGGGTCTATCTAAAAAAGTGGAAAAAAAATTAGATCTACCTCATTAAAAAATATGAAAAAGGGGGTTATCCCTAATAAACCCTATTTAAAAATGATAATTATAGTTTTAGATAAAATTATTTAATTTTGAAAATTCACCACTCAAAAAATCCAAAATTAATTTCATATTAAAGTTGACACCTGAAATATTGCGCAATTCTACTAGAAGAAATAATAATTTTGGTAGCAAAATATCAAAAATATACTCAGAATTTCATCTCTTTCAGATATTGTGTGAACGATGATGAATGTGGTCGTAATTTACGAATTTAGGTGGTGCTTGCAAAAAAAATTGAGAGTCGTGTATTTCAATTGTATGCCATTACAATGTTTTCGTTTTAAAATTATTTTTCTTAATTCTTAACTAATATTTCATAAATTAATACTCCCTTCGATTCAAATTAACTGTCGCTTTGGTGATTTTTCTTGTTTCAAATTATCTGTCACTTTATAATTTCAATGATGCATTAATTATTATTTTCTCAATTTTAACCTTATTACTATTCATTAATTGATTGAAAATTAATGGAAACAACATTAATAACATGATATTTTAGTCATTATATACTTTTCTCTAAAAGCGAGCACATTTATTAATTTTCTTAATATGTGCACAACAACCCAAAACGACAGATAATTTGGCATGAAGGGAGTAAGTTATTAATTAATGTATAAATTAATAAGTAATAACTATTAATTTATCGATAAATTAATAGGATTTTGATAGTCCCAATTGTACTAATTTGGAGAGGATTAACTGTACCATTAAACATCTCTATATAAATACAATCGAACTAGCAAAATTCTATTAATTTAGCAAATTATTAAATTAACGAATTAATAAGTTAGTACGTTTTCAGCAAGTCAGGACCGAAAAAAAATATTATTTAAATAAGCTTATTAATTTACCGAGATTATACTGTAAATAAATTTCTCAAGCTCCTCAGTGTTCTGGTCACGTTCCATTCAGCAAGAATTATTCTTTAAGGTCTCGTTTAGTTGACAAGATAAGATTAGTCGATATGAGGTTAAATAATCTAATGAAAACCAATTTGTTTTATCGGATCCCAAAACGTCCAACGAAAAAACTCTCTAGCATAGAAGATACATAATATTTCCAGGTAGACCCTTTTATGTATTTGGAATAACAAAATTTAAACAAAATCCAATTATTTAGTTTATAATGGCTGATCTCCCCAATACCCCAACCAAACGAGGCCTTATCATACAAACTTCCCAAAAAAAAGTTCAACAATAAAAAAAGCAGCAGGACAATGAAACCTACAAAGCTCTACATCTCCCCTAGCAAAATCAAGCCAGAGCTAAATTTTGCATATAGCAATCAACTTTTTACAAGTCTACAGCAAATTCTGTAAGCAATTAAAGTCGTAACGAAGTTATATTCGCCGGTATCTTGTAGCTATGAGATTAACGAGAAAAAAACTGTGCCAATAAAATTGCAAATATTAGCACACGCCTGTACGAAAGGCAATTAAATCAACTCCACACATTTTCACCATCGCACACGAAATTCTTTATTTTTCACCGAGGTCTATACAGACTGAGCCCATATTGCACAGCCGTTTCGTATTTCCTCAATTGAGTGACCTTATAATATGGACAAAAATATAAGCCCTCTAAACCACAATTAAATAACCCCCAAAGTACAGAATGTACATTTCATATATAAAACTTTTTCAGTCTTGGATATACTGTAATCCAAAATTTAGTACAATGGGGGGTGAACCCCCCTTGAATCTTGATTCCGGGAAATTCTTGCTTTCAAGGGAAGAACTACGGTATCTGGAAAAAAAAACAAAAAAACAACCCTATTTAGCATTGGAAGGAAGAAGGCGTAGTCGTTTCTTGTAGAAAGTTCTACAACTTAGAAGAGATAATTAAACTACAGGTATCCATACAAGACTTGGACGACCAATATATCGCTCTTACAACAATAAGTAAAAGTAAAAAGGTCAACTTACGTTATAACAAAGCACTCTTTTTCCATCACTTTTAGAATTCTTTAGCTAGATGTGCACCGGAATTCTACTAAAAGCCTGCATAAGCTTATGAATTAAGTAAAATCATCTAGAAACACAAGGTATCATTAAATCGCATGAATTAAATCATCTAGATACATAAATAAAACGGAATAAATTCCACAAATAGAAGTACGTTGGGGGATTATATAAGTTTGCGGGAGATGGATTCAGACCTGAGCACGCCCTGAAATCTTTAAAGCTTTAATCACCTTATTCGCATATTACTAAGAAAGTCGGAGAGCCTGAAAGTATCATTATTGACACGGAGAACGAATAAGTCAAATGGAGGAAATTGGTAAAATTATAGAGACAATATAGCAAAGCAATATCAAGAAAATTAGCAAAAAAAAAAGGACAAACCTAATATCTTTGGCAATAACTGTATTTCCATCTTCAGCTCCAAGATGGCGAATAACCACTTCCTCGTGCCGACCATCACCATACATGTGCTGTAAAATAGAGTAAATTAATTAATATTTGTTTCAATTGCTTCATTAAATAAATAAATAGATAAATGCATATGCGGAAGAAGCACCAAGTGGAAAAAAATGAACATAATGTTTCCAAAATTCACGGAAGTCATATATAATAGTAACAAAGAAAATTGTTATCTACCATCTAAACGACAAAAATGCATGTACTACATCAGCTTTCTTGTATTACGTACCCACATAACTTATAGTAAATTTCTACAACCTGAACACCGGATCAGTATCTG
Source organism: Erythranthe guttata (assembly GCF_000504015.1). Next base: position 222,860 of record NW_012193636.1, read on the forward strand.
CAGTTTGATATCTCAATTAACAACTTGAGTTTCAATATATCAACAAAAAAAATTATTGATTCAACTACCTAATTTATTCTCTGGTGTCGACTGTAGTGAAGACAATAGTAACACACTAAACACATTATTGTGTTCACACCCTGAACTAAATGAAACTATTGTTGAAGAATGTGATGACAACAAACAAATTAGAGCACACGTCACTCTTCTAACTCCCAGATTTAATGTATAGTAATCGCTATTGAGCCATTTGAGACTCTGGACTCCTCCCCTTTTCATTGACTAAATTTTCAATTCCGATAATAACAGGGGCAATCCAATTTAATATCCGGAATCCGGAATCAACTCCACCATTTAATATCCTATGACATCACATCCCAACTAAGAAACGCCCCCCAAATAAATCCTCAATCATCCATATGGTTAGCAGTTTGCCATGATTAATTTGGATTACCAAATGACGCTAAAAACTGCAGTTCAGCACATGCAATTCAACGTCAAAATCCCAATACTACTACAGAACACCAGTGAAATTTATTGTCTGATAAGCGCTTCAACATCACTACTCCTAAGACCTAACTCATGGTTTTGAAATGACAAATTATTAATTTCTACAAACCCCTATGCTGAATATCAACATCTAGATCACAGATTTCCCAGCTTATTAAATTACAACAGCTCAAGTACTATCACTGTCTTAATGATTTGAATCACTTGCGTCGACATCTCGCAGCGCAGGTAAGAACGCCACCACCCCTGCCATTATATTTTCTAAATCCTCATCAGTATCATTATCGAGCCCTTCATTTTCTATTGGACTGTGGAGATTGTGAAGTTGCTCAAGAAAAACTTGTAAGCCATGCATATCATAGGTGTCGGCACTCAATTCAAGGCGACCACTTATGTCCTGCATTCTTGAGCTGTATAATTCAGGATGGAATGTAGTATCCCATAAAAACGAGCCAGACTTGACATGATGCTGGAACACGGAAACTAGTAGACGTTAACTAGGAAATAAGCAAACCAAGCTAATAGTAAGAAAACGTAAAAGGTAATAAGACAGTACTTTAGAAACAATGGTCGAGTTTCAATAACATAAAACTATCCACTACTGGTGTGTACTAGGAAGTACACACCAGCAGTATATTAATGTTTTCTACCATCAAGCATCTCATTTCCATAAATAAGGACAACATATAATATTTTTAACATCATAAAAAGAAATATCAAAATTAGTAAATATTGTTATCCTTGGTATTGATAGGCTTAGACCATTTCTCTTACTATATTCCACTTACATCAGAATATTAGAAGAGAAAACCGCAAAGGAATGAAAGGTCCGAGGTTCTGAGTAAAATCATAGTAATTTAAAAGACATACACTCCCATCCCCTGAAGTAAGTTTACCTTTCTAGCATCATGAATACCACCAGCAATCAATACATATGTCAAGTAATACTACATTTGGCATAAAAAAATACACTCTGAAAATCATTCCACAATATCTTCATATTACAAGAAGCAAAAGCTATAACATGACCACAAAGAAACAGCACATAGCAATAAAATTAATGCTTCAAACATTAACAGTAAAGCATTTCCCAACTACTACATGAAAAACAAAAGATACAAGGGAAGCAAATTTAAGTGAAGATATATCGAGGTACAATCTGTTTCGAGAAAATCTTATGATCTTACGCTGTTGTGCATAACAATTAGCAACTAAACAGGATCCTCTTTCAAGTGTTAACTGATCAGGCAGGGATTTGTTGTTCATGCTTAACATCAACTTCTGATACGTGTTAAAAACTATTAGGTTAGATGTCTTAATAGAAGCTTATGTAAAGTTCTATAAAGATTGTTCAAGACCACAAGTGAGAACATAGTAAAGGTTATTGTAATGTGGTTGATGACTGGAACGAGAGAGAAATCATGTATGTTAAAACTGATTCAGAACAATGTTTCTGGAACTTTTGGAAGCTTGAGGGTCTTGTAATGATTGGGTATTTGGATGGTGTATATCTAGAGTAGTGGGTCCAGAAAGAGATGATTAGGCATATGGTTTAATGTTTAAAGATCCAGGGCTTTACAGTTACTAAAAACTTGAGATAGAAGAAGAGGAAGAAACAGTACTAGTCACTGTAACTAGAGTAACATCATGTGAGATAACAAGACCACACACAAGTTGAAATAATTGGGCAGACGTATGAATTCAGCAATGCAACATGATCTATAAAATAATTGGGCAGACCTTTGAATACTGAATAGATTTCACAAATGAAAAAAAGAATGTGAAATCAGAGAAAGATATACCTTATAAAAACAACTAGTCCCAAATGGGCAGCTCCCATTCCCAAAGTCAAAGTGCTTGCAATCAATAGACCTGAAAGATAATCACTTATCAGTACGAGTACGTAACAAAAGAAAGCAGATGCGAGAGAAACTCAATTTTACTTCAGCTTGGCCTTGTAGGTTTCAACAATCTCATGCTTTTCTTCTTTCGAGGAATACCAAATGACGCTAGGGATGACAAAGTACGAAAGCTTGCGACATATAGGGCAAGATCTTAATGCAGAATGAGGATCCATGCCAGATGCTGAAGAACTGCTACGCCAATTCCTGATGCATGATATACAAAATGGATGATCACATTCCGATAATATCCCAAATTTCCGTTCTGCTGGTGTCGGCTTTGACAGGACATTCTCAAGGCAAACACTGCACTCTATTTCTTGACTATGTGTCAGTGCTTCTAAGTGCCTTTGCCTCTTCTCACATATTTTCATGTGTTCTTCTCTTTCCTGAGGTCTGAATGGATGCAAACAATGTTTCTTACAGGTAGGACAAAGATCCCCATGAATGTGAGGGCAATTTAGACCATGTGGACATTCACCAGCAGCAGCAAAGGAGCATATTGGTCGGCTAGCAGGATCAACACCCCCAACATCTACAAAATCATCCTCAGTTAGTAGTGTATCACTACTCACAAAATTCTCTTCCCAAGCAGGTTGACTGGGAGGGTAAAATGGTCGAGTAGAAGCTGAGCGATCAGCACTAACAGCAGTTGCAGTTCCAGAAGAAAATTCACTGGCTGAAGAAACATCTGCCGATGAAGACACGTCTGGAGACTGTAACCGAGAAACTTTGACATGATCGTATCTACATCGACTTCCATACGCACACAGACCCTTTTGGTAGAATGTACATATCTGCAATAACATGGGGAAAGCGGAAGAAAATAAATTTCATTACAGCATCAGAAATTGCTAAAACTCCAAGCAGGTTGACAGAAACTTACGTTATTTGGTGGGGCCTTCCAATCATGTGAATACTCGCAGTGTTCCCCTTTTAGACATGCACCATGAGCAAAGAATTTGCAAAGAACCCTGAGAGAATAAAAGCCATCAGAAATCGTGTGTAATCTGTTTTAAAATGTAGTAGTATGCAAACATCAAGCCGAATTTCCTATGATCTATTTTTCTTCGAGTCAACTTTATAAGATAAAAATGGTAGTCCTTACTAAATCAAGATTTCCTATGATGATCAAGCCGAATTTCACCCTTTTACCTTCAAACTATACTAGAGAAACTTTCTCAAATCACAACTATGTGATAGAATTTAAATTTCTCAAATCACAACTATGCTTTCATCCTAATATTTTCGAAGTTGTTGGCAGAGAGGGTTGAAAGTTTGAATATCCATGTATAAATGATTTGCCTTCTTTGCAAGAGCCTAACTTCTGATATTCAGTATTTCCAATCCTTACGAGGGGATCCAGTCTACGAGTTTTGTCCAGTCGCTTTATTTAAAAGTAAGATCCAGGTGATAAACCAGAGAATCTTAACTGATGAAGTAAAATTGATAGGATTAAACCAGAGAAAGCATTAATTCTTACAAAAACGAACACTTATCTTAACCAGAAGAGAATGTGCATAGCACAAAAAAGACTGTCATTCGAAAGTTCTGTCCAAACAAAACTGTTCATTTTAAGACCAGAACCATTTCCATCCTTATGATAAATAAATTT
>NW_012193638.1:883-59464 GCF_000504015.1 Erythranthe guttata
GGCGTCTTCACATACCAAGGTTCTTGTCTCTTTATAGACAACGGGTCGCGGTCCACCCCCTTTTGATTCCTTCTTTTGGACGGTCCAGCAGTTGATAACCGAAGTATTGTTATCGGGTCTCGTCACATGGTTGGCGTGGTTCATATCACAACTGTACAAGTTTTTATTACGTCGTCCAAATGTTACGCGTCGTTGGGGAAATAAATAAACTACTAGCTTAAGGAACCGAATATGCATAACATATATTTTACCATTGTCATGAAGAAGAAACAACAAAGACGCAGTTAAAATGAAATATACCTAGGAATTGAGTAATGACATTGTGACTGGAATAAAACCGACTCCTAGCAAGTACTAGGTTATATACTTAATATTTTATTAAAGTGAATTTACGTATATTTTATTCTAATTAATTCATGCAAGAAAATAAGCCTATTTTGGGCCCGTCTTAATTGCGGTGTGGCCCAAAATTTGCAAATGAAATGCCTCGAATGGGCCTTTTTTGGGCTGCCTAAATTGCGCAGTGGCCCAAAATTTCACTTGAAATGGGCCTCGAATGGCCAGTTTTGTGCCCCAACATTTGTGTAATGGGCTTATTTCTGGACCGACTATTTATGGAGTCGCCCAAAAAATTGACCTGAAATGGGCCCGGAATGTGCCAGCTTAATTACAGGGTGGCCAAAATATTGGACCTGAAATGGGCCTGGTAGTGTGTGTTTTTTTTTAATTGTGTGTTGCCGGTGTCGTGTGTATATTTTTTTTAGTGTACGTTTTCGGTGTCGTGAGCGAATTTTATGTAGTGTATGTTTTCGGTGTAGTGTGTGTATTTATTTTAGTGTGTGTTTTCGGTGTAATGTGTGTATATTTTTTAGTGTGTGTTTTCGGTGTAGTTTGTGTAATTCTTTTTAACGTGTGTTTTCTGTGTAGTATATGTTTTCGGTGCAGTGTGTGTATAATTTTTAGTGTGTGTTTTCGGTGTAGTGCTGTATTTTTTATAGTGTATGTTTTCGGTCTAGTGCGTATATATTTTTAAGTGTGTGTTTCCGGTGTAGTGTATGTATATTTTTCTAGTGTGTGTTTTCAGTATAGTGTGTGTTATTTCTATGATCAGAGAAAATTACACCCAGTTGTTTTTTATCGCTGATCTACACACACAAATGTTGATATGTGTGTTTATGTGTAGATGAATGGTAAAGATGTACACGATGTATTTCACAACACAACATAAACCACCTAAACACTGAATCCGTCAAATCTGATTTCAAAATTCAAGCCGGTTCATTTGGCTTATAGTCCGGGGCGAGTCCATCCTCATTTTATAAATTTTCTCATATATTATACATATATATATATATCCATTTAGCTCGCTCAATTTTAGTAATTAGCCCACTCAGAATCTAAATGTATGCAAAAAAAATATTTTTTATTATTAGTCCACCCAAAATTCAAATCAATGCAAAAAAAAAAAAAAACTCTTAAATTTTGTTATTAATTTTTTTTTCTTCCTACTTTCTGTTTTTGTCCCAAAAAAATCATATTTTTTTTAGGGGCATTTCCCCAGACCTCCACAATTTCAATAACAAATTCGTGAATTCGTAACTACTTATAGTTGTTATTATAATTAAAATGGTGCAAATTTAGACCGAATGGTCTGTTTTAATAGGAAAATCGGATGCCATAGGATGATTGACACGTGCATAGTTTCAATTTATTATGTTGTAATCTTTCCTTATTAACCTTAGAATGTTATTTGGAACAAAGGATAGAAAGCCCAAAAAATTTAAGAAAATTGCCCCTTAAGGTTTGTCAGTTAAGACGCTTTCAAAAACGGATTTGCGGACAGATAAAAACTAAAGGATAAACTTTTACCTTTCTTATTACTAAAATAATGCACAAATGTGATGGTAAAAATAAAACTAGCAATACAAAAACGAAATACTACAGTAGTAGCATCCAAATATATATAAATATATATATATATATATATATATATATATATATATATATATATATATATATATATATATATATATATACTATTGTCGAGCACCGCGCAATGCCCGGTGCCGGATGCCTCGGGTGAATACAAGAACTTATCGTATTATGTATTTTCGACATACTTTCATATATCAAATTTTAGGCTGCATTTTTTTTATCTTTTCTTTTACGATTAGGTAAAATTTGTGTTGAATGTGGCAATGGGAAGTGACGATTTAGATATGAATGAATTGAATCGTAAGATTTAAATCGTATATCATAAGGTTTTATGCTCGTTATTGCGAATTCTCGTAAATGTGGCGGGTATTTTGGATATTGAAAGAGAGATCCTTGGGGTCAAATCTGCAATTTGGATGGAGCGGGTATGAAGATGGGGGTGATTCTGCAATTTTCAGAACTGTTTGAGCCAGTGAGGTGGATTTTCAGAAATTACAAATTGACCTCCACTTGGGGGGCATTTCCGGTTTAAGGACCAAAATTAGAAATGGTATATAATATAGGGACAAAAACTGTAATTATCACAAGTTTATTATAAACAATGTAATAAATTAAAGTTTTCCTAAATCGTAAAATTTGATCGATTTATTGATATTTAAGACTTATTTAAACTTTTGAATCGACTTAGGTATCAATGAATTGAATCGTAAATCATATGATTTTATACTCGGTATTGCGAATTTTCTTAAATGGGTCACACACGATTTTACTGAGGAGGAGTCGAAGCATAATGCGTTGGTGGACGATATTTCGGATATTGCAAGAGAGATCCAATTTGGGCTCAAATTTGCATTTTGGGTAGTGCAGCTGGGAAGATGGAGTAAGTATATGGGTTATTCTGCAATTTTTATAACTGTTTCAGCCAGGGAAGTAGATTTCCAGAAATAACAAATTGACCCCCACTTGGGGGCATTTCTGCTTTAAGGACTAAATTAAAAAATGGTATATTATTAAATTAAAGTGGTATATAATATAGAGACAAAAACTGTAATTATCACAAGTTTATCATAAATAATATAATAAATTAAAGTTTTCCTAAATAGTAAATCGTAAAATTTGTTGATATTTAAGATTTATTTTAACTTTTGAATCGACTTAGGTATGAATGAATTGAATTGATTCGTAAGATTTGAATCGTAAATTAAAAGAGTTTAAACTTGGTATTCCGAATTTTAATAAATGAGTCATGTGCAATTATAGTTGAGGAGTCGAAGCATACTGCGTTGATGGCGGATATTTCGGATATTACAAGAGAGATCTACTTTGGTGTTAAATTTGCTATTTGGGTGGAACAGCTGGGAAGATGGAGTAAGTATAGCGGCGATTCTGCAATTTTCAAAACTGTTTCAGTGAATTACCAGAAATTACAAATTGACCCCCACATGGGGTGCATTTCTTGTTTAAGGACCAAAATTAAAAAAAAAAAAGTATGTAAAATAAGGACCAAATCTGTAACTATCCCAAGTTTATTATAAATAATATAATAAATTAAAGTTCTCTTAAATTGTTACCCGTAAAATTTGATCAATTCGTTGATATTTAAGATTTATTTTAACATTTGAGTCGACTTAGGTATAAATGAATTGAATTGTAAGATTTGAATCGTAAATCATAAGATTTAAAGCATAAGAGAATTGAATTGTAAGATTTGAATCGTAAATCATAAGATTTAAAGCATAAGATTTAAAGCTCAGTATTGCGTATTTTCGTAAATGAGTTACACGCAATTATAACTGAGGAGAAGTCAAAGCATGTTGCGTTGGTGGCGGATATTTCGGATATTGCAAGAGAGATCCACTTTGGGTTCAACCGCGCAATGCGCGGTGCCCAGCCATCATTTCAGGACGAGTCGATTGATTATTTCGACGGGGTTGATGATGCGAATGCGCAATGCAATACTGTGTAGTACCCAAAACTATGAAACAATTAGAAGCAAATAAACCTTAATAACTTATTAGTTGGAATGTAAATACTCCTCATAACCACGATAATGTAGAAGTAGATTTTGCAAATTATTTACAAATGACTATTTGAATCCAACATAACTATTGTCGTTAAAAAATATAATCCTCTTTGGGCATTAAAATAAGAGGAATTCCTCGCCAACATAATATATAAGTCTTGAGTGTAGCATGGATCAGCAAAAAAAATTAGTACATCTCAAACATGGAAATCTCAAAGCTCCTTAGTAATCTGCCAAGAAATTCCATTTATTTTTATCAATCTGCAGTTGAAATATCTTCTTCAATGAACACCAATATACATAGAATTAGGATGCACATAACAAAATTTGAAGAAAAAAATTGGAAGAAATAAGAAGAGTACTTTTCTTGTAGAGACATGGTTGTTTCACATCAGATCGTACTGTTCCAGTTCTCTTCTGCATATGATAGTTAAGAATCACTATAGCATCAATACTCCTGCAAGAACATAGAAATACCAAAAACGTTTGCCTTCAAATTTTCACAAAGAAAATAGCCAAATATCATAACAAACGGCTTCGTTCGTGAATATTAAATGGAAACGGCTGCATTATTTTAGAATACACCCGTAGTGACTGACCATATATAATACCGACTTTAAGAACAGAAGAATCGACTATTCTTAAGTTACTCACATGGATAGTTCAGTTTCATACTGCATTTTGTTCATTTTGTGGAGCCAGTAAGATAAATGTTGTGCAACCCAAAGATGATACATGAGCGGGTTATTCTTTGCTTCAATTAAACGGAGGCATAGGGCATGCACAAATTTCTACATTTGAGGAGTGTGGTGGTGGCGAAGAATGTAAGAACGGTGGCGACAATGGTGAAGAGAAAGAAGAGAATAAAAATTGGAAGAGATTTGAGGGAAATGTGTAAGTAACTATAAACAAAATGAATGCAAAAAAAATAAGATCGGTTGCATTTATTTTATGTTCTATGTCGCATCCGATGAAATTTTACTGAAATATACTATTACATATGTGTGTATATTAAGTCTAGTGATTGCGAGTAAATTAAAGGTCTATGAGATGCTGCTGCATCATATAAAAAACATCGAGTGATTTGCACCATAGATCTATACAAATAACTACTCACCAAGCATACATATAAATATGCGTGCATTATTATATGTAGATTGGAAGTGTATGATCATCGGGTGCAACATCTACAAAATCGTAAATTAAATTAGAAAAATTATTGGGTCTATAAACAAAAAATGAAAGGAATTAATATTTTAAAAATTAACGGAAACAGTTAACATTTTTGCTCACATCTATCTTTACAACCATGCACGAGCATTTTCATTCCGGATTTTCCTCCCTGTGAGCATGCACACAAGTGTCTGCAAACAATATGTCATAATCCTTTGGATTCGTAACACCAAATATCTTTGCTGTTTTCAAAACAGAATTAAGACACTAATTATTTAATGGCAATCATTAGTACTATATATGCATAATTCTTATGGCATGTTCAAGATTTATTGAGCAATTAAGCAGACCTTCATCAAAACAACTTGGATTTAATTAAACGCCTATAATTCTCGACGCCCCACAAATTTGAGTCCCTTCCACAACCTGAGAAAAGAAAAAGACAATTAAGAACCAACACGCCTATAATTATTGAACGACAGTGCATCGGAAATAGTTGAGTTGTCTTCTCTCCTATCGTACAAAAACGACGGTGCATTGAACATTATGCAGAGCATCAATCCCATAATGTAGCTTTCACGCTAGTTTTTCACAAAAAATAAATATACATATAAACTTCTACAAATACATAGCAACTACAGGAATAAAAACAATTACAGCCGTACCACATGAAGATTACTGACTACATGTTTATTGTCATGATTAAAAAATTCTAAATTAATTTAGCATTTTACTTAAAAACAAATGTCCGAATCGGCCACAAAATATTTTCGGTGTTGCAATGGAACTTGAACTACGTATCTGTTATAATTATATATGTATACATAAACACACACACAAGATTATTACTTAATCCCATTTGTCTATTAGCAATAGAAGAGTATAATGTGAATTATAAATCTCATAGGCTTTAACAAGCTCATCTCCATAACAAGCAATCAATATCGACAATAAACAGAGTTGATATACCAGATCACGGATATATATACATTATATATTAAATAAATCGTAATATGTGAATATTGAGATTTCATTGCAAATATATACTATAAAAAAACAGAGAGCAATTAAATTGTTTTTTTTTCTTCAACACTATGTTTCATCGAGGATAAGGATATCAATACCTATAAATAAAACTGTAACGAGATCAATAAACAGTTAAATCTTCTCTTATTGGACGAATAATTTGCTCGAGGCACTTAGCTTTTTATTCACACCACCTCAATCTATTGCATCTTTATTAGTTTATCTACTGTTCAAACTCCTCCATTAATTCCACATAGCATTGTTCAGACAAGTAAAACCGAGGCGCATAAAAAGTAAAAATGATAATGTGTTTCACCTTTTCACGTTCGGATCCAACTTTAGTAAACATAAAAAGTAAACATACCAGATAATGAAATTAAAGATGGAGGTTTTGGAAGATCCATTTAAACTCAAATTGATGCCTTCATGATCACCATGGGCCAACATAGATGAATAAATATATTTATTATAATTATCCATTTGGAAAATGTCAGGATGAAATAAATTTCCGAGCAAGATTTTGAGATGCAAATGAAAGAAAGGTATATATGAAAGCCAATCCATACAACTATTCAGAAGTAGTGCACCTGCGCTTCCAACTGATTCCAAGAAATCACATTTTTTTAATGTATGTTGAAGAAGATCGCCATCTGCCCATCAAAATTTGGCAGCAAAATGAAGCGCAAATCTGCAATTTTATCAAAGATGATGCGAGAGAGTTTTCAAATAAAGAGAGTTTTCAGTGAAATATGAAAAATGAAAAAAATATATATAGAAAATGGAAGTAGAAAAACCATGCTGACTGTACCTTTTACGGAATGAAGCCGGGAAGACCCTCAAGCTGGAAGACTTCTTCCATTACGGTCTACAAGAAATTGGTTCAAATATAGTAAAAAAAATAATAATAATTTCAGATAGGAAAAAAAATTAGGTACGACAGTTCGCACATAAAATAATGAAGTATACCAATTACAATAACAAGAACTACGTAACAAGAAATGTGAGTTGCTCAGTTAAGTTTTCCCAAAACAAAAACCAACAATTAACACAAAAGAGTAATAATAATAATAAGTCACATTTTCACACACAATTATCCGTAAGACCGAAATCGCGCAAACGAAACGAAAACTCGCCTGCATTATTCCGTTCAAGCGTAATATCCGGCTCATCGCTAACTTCGATCTCGTAGTCATCTTCCAAATCCTCTTGGTCGTCAACTTCCAGTGGCACCACCTGACTCTGATTAACGGGCCGCCCCAAATTAGGCGGGCTCGACGTTGACGTGGACATGGCCCGGGCCCGGATGCTGCCCACGTTAGCGTAGTTCACCCTCCGGTCCCACAAGAAGACGTGCACTATGATTGCCACCCTGGCGTGGCGGTGGAGCGAAAGTTTTTGGCTGAGAGAAACGGTGTCGAAGCACCGGATTGCGCCTGCGGGAGAAACCATTCACGGGAGCACCTTTCGGTTCGATATTCTTGAAACCACGAGCAATCTTGATGCTAGCGATGCTTGTTTGTAGAGACTGCTCAATCCCGACCGCTCCGAAGGGTTATCTGCTTCGACCACAGACGATATGTATATGAACCCCTGCATTCCAAAAAAGCAGAATTTTGGAAATCGGGATGAAAGAAATCTCTATTTTAGTCACCTTTAATAATAAAAAAACACATAATGTATAATATTTGGGAAAGAAAATGAGAATACTTTCGCATATTAAAATCGGATCAAAATTCAGAATCTAATATGTATTCCAATTCCATTAAAAAAAAATCACAAAAATCGGAATCGGAACTTCTGGAATTTGCAACGGAAACTATTTTTCCAAAATCATAAATATTCGGATCGGAAAGTTTCCGTTCCAATAAAGGTACCTCTTCAGTTCTTCTGATGGTGAATCCGAGCTTGGTGTCAGTGTCGTTGATTTTGATCTCAACAGGTATCTCCCCCGCGAGAGCGGAGAACCATAGACGAACGCCTCTCACAACGCCAATGTCCACGCCGTGGTAATCCTCAAAACCGTAGATGCTCGTGTTTGCAAGGTTCGACAGGTCAGCAAGCGATCCAGCACTCACCGTAGAAGAAGCTGTAATGCATGATCTTAAAATAAGGAAAAAATCACCAAAACAGAGCTGAACAAAAACAGAGGAGTCGAGGTAAACGAAATATGAGAGAAAATAGATTTTTACCTGGTAAATAGGTCTGGACATGCGACCTGTTGCTGGAGGAAGATCGGTGACCATCTTGCCATTATCCAGAAAACCTCTCGAAGTGGTGAATATAGGTAAATCAGGCCTAGAAGATTCCAAGGCATCCCTCATCGACAAATGCTCTTCTCTTGAAGCATCTATCGGCCTAATTGATGGTACATGTGGCAGTTGGCCAATAGAATTCATGGGGTTGTTAGAAAATCCACCAGAAAATTTCGAATTCTTTCGGGGGATCTCGTTTTCACTGCATTTGAATTCCAAGAAGCATAAGAATTTTTAATCGTTGAACCTATTGGTTGTGTTTCAGCAGCCCTTCTAGAAGGTGGTGTAGCTCTTGATGCCTTCTCGTGTAGTTCCATCTTTTTACGCTTCTCGTTTTCGAGCTCTATATGCTTTGACATTCTCTTGCGTGTTAGTTTCAGGCGAAGATCTTTTGAATCTACAGCAATAAAGTTTAAATACAGCATGAAATTTATTGATTAAAAAGAGACGAAAAAATCTAACACGAGAGAGCATCTATTTACGAAATTAACTATTACCGTGTAAACGGCTGTTGTACCCGTAGCTCCGTGCACTCACACCCACTCTCATTCTGAATCAACAAATCATACAAACAAAAATTGTTAATTTCCACTTATACAAATGCACAAGCTAGAAAGTAAATTGAAATCAAATACCAGTAGAAAGGTGAAAGCAACAATCACCTTTTAGCATTGCTAAATCGACGATCATCACTGCTCCGAAAAGACTCCGACGACGGTCTTTTGCTTCCGGATAGCACCAAAGCATTGCGGCGAACTCCATTAGAATCTCTCGACGAATCCTTCACCACCTTCGCGCATCACGAAAAATGCAAACACCCGCAGAATTAGCTTAATTATCAAAACGACGACGATCGGAAATCTCGTTTGAGATGAAAAGTAATTAATACAGGATTGAAAAATTAAGCAGTCCACAGTCATGGATAACGAAAACAAAAAGGGGCAGATTTACATGAGTTTCTAAGCATACTATAAATGCTGTTCTTACACAATCGAAATCGAATGCAAATATTAATTAAATAGAACAATTTAAAGAGGCAGCAATACTGAGAAAAAATGAGGAAGAAAAGAAACAGACAATTCTTACAGAATGAAGCTCTATTAACGGTGATACAAACATGATTATATCAACACTTTAAAACAGATAATAACGAAAATAAATGCAACACTTTTCAGCAATTTTAAATAAAACCTGGGAACTTAGGTGGCAGAGAGAAGAAGGAGGTGGGGGTGCACAGATAACTTAGGTGGCGAAGATGCGGGATAATATTAAAAAAAGATTGAGGAAATATGTAAGCAAGTGGAACAGGGCGGCGTCTGCAATTGGGTGAAAGAAGAGGTGGGAAGTGATGCTGGCGGCAGGGGCGGTGGGCATCGAACGAAGCGGCAGCGGCGGGCGTGGAAGCGGCGAATGGTGGAACGATGGAGGTCAACAATTGTGGCCAGATGTGGAGGCCTTCGCTGAAACGACGCCGTTTTTGAGCGAGCGGATTAAAAGAAAAGGAAAAAAAGAAGCAGATTGGTCGTGGTCGAGCAGCTCGGGAAGAAAAGGGAAATGAAAAGAACGCGGCCATGTGATTGGAGAGGAAGACCGGAACGACGACGTTTGGTATTTAAATAGGGCAGAAAAAAAGCAAAAATAAAAGGCATAAAAAAAAGGGGACGATCCCCATATATATACTTAATTAATATATATATATATATATATATACTAGTGTAGAGCACCGCGCAATGTGCGGTGCCGGGTGCCTCGGGTGAATACGAGAACTTATCGTATTATATATTTTCGACATACTTTCATATATCGATTTTTAGGCTGCCTTTTTTTTTTAACTTTTTTTACGATTAGGTAAAATTTGTGTCGAATGTGGCGATGTGAAGTGACGATTTAACATTTTTCTACGGAGCTGATTAATGAGGAGTTAATTTTCTTCCTTCCCTTAAAGGCTACCTGTATGACGGCGCGTGCGATGCGAAATAGGTATATAATATAGGGACCAAAAATTGTAAAAATTGATCGATTTGTTGATATTTAAGATTTATTTTTACATTTGAATCATAGATATGAATGAATTGAATCGTAAGATTTGAATCGTAAATCCCTTTTTTGTTAGCCTATACACAACAAAAATCCGATATTGCGAATTCTCGTAAATATAGCGGATATTTTGGATATTGAAAGAGAGATCCACTTTGGGGTTAAATTTGCAATTTGGGTGGAGCGCATAGGAAGATGGAGTAAGTATAAGGGTGATTCTGCAATTTTCAGAACTGTTTGAGCAGGGTGGTGGATTTTTTGAAATTACAAATTGACCTCCACTTGGGAGCATTTCCGGTTTAAGATCCAAAATTGAAAATGGTACATAATATAGGGACAAAAATGTAATTATCACAAGTTTATTATAAATAATATAATAAATTAAATTTTTCATAAATCGTAAATCGTAAAATTTGATCGATTTGTTAATATTTAATTTTTTTTCTTAACTTTGAATCGACTAAGGTATGAACGAATTGAATCGTAAGATTTGAATTGTAAATCAGATTTTAAACTCGGAATTGCGAATTTTCGTAAATGATTCACACACGATTATAGCTGAGGAGTCGTCGAAGTATACTGCGTTGGTGGTGGATATTTCGGATATTTCAAGAGCGATCCACTTTGGGGTTAAATTTGCAAATTGGGTGGAGCGGCTAGGAAGATAAGAGTAAATAGGGTGATTCTGCAATTTTAAAAACTATTTCAGTAAGGGAGGTGGATTTTTAGAAATTACAAATTGACCCCCATTTGGGGGCATTTCCGGTTTAAGGACTAAATTAAAAAATGGTATATTATTAAATTAAAGTGGTATATAATATAGAGACAAAAACTGTAATTATCACAAGTTTATCAAAAATAATATAATAAATTATAGTTTTCCTAAATAGTAAATCGTAAAATCTGTTGATATTTAAGATTTATTTTAACTTTTGAATCGACTTAGGTGTGAATGAATTGAATCGTAAGATTTGAATCGTAAATCATAAGATTTTAAACTCGGTATTGCGAATTTTCATAAATGAGTCACACACGATTATAGCTGTGGAGTCGAAGCATAATGCGTTGGTGGCGGATGTTTCGAATATTGCAAGAGAGATCCACTTTGGGGTTAAATTTGCAATTTGGGTAGCGCGGCTGGGAAGATTGAGTAAGTATAGGGGTGATTCTGCAATTTTCAAAATTGTGTCAGTCGGGTAGGTGGATTTGTTGTCTTACATGTCAACAAATCGATCAAATTTTACGATTTACGATTTAGGAAAACTTTAATTTATTATATTATTTATGATAAACTTGTGAGAATAAATGCGACAGGATATTTTGGATATTGAAAGAGAGATCCACTTTGGGGTCAAATTTGCAATTTTGGTGGAGCGATTCGGAAGATTGAGTAAGTATAGGGGTGATTCTGCAATTTTCAGAACTGCTTCAGCTAGGGAGGTGGATTTTCGGAAATTACCAATTGACCTCCACTTGGGGGTATTTCTGGTTTAAGGACCAAAACTAAAAATGGGATATAATATAGGGATCAAAATAGTAATTAAAGTGTGGAGTATAAAATCAAAATACTAAACTAATGTTTCAGAGTCAGAGGTCACAAAATACAATTCCAGTCAGTATGGGATATGTATGTTATCCTGAGATATGAATGCAGGGTCATACAATAATGTTCAAAACACATTCACATATAAGCTGCTCGATAGTCGATACCACATGCAAAAGGTTCATTTTAATTTTGATCACAAAGGGAAACAACGGATAAATAATTATAACAAAGATCGGTTTTGAAACAAGTGCACCGTTGAAGCTTTGCTCAGCGAACAACTTGCCCAATTACAAGAAATACTACATCCTGTGCAAGCTCTACTTAAAGAAGAGATCAAAGTTCCCCATTGTTGCTTCAACCAAAGGGGGAAAGAAGGGCTTAACAAACGTCACTGTTCTTTTTTGATCGAGGTGGCGGAATAGGAACAGGAATCGTCGCAGGTGGGCGGTTACTTGAGAGCATATTGATCAACTGGGGTAAAAAGAACAATTTTACAAATTCGTGAAAGAGTTGCAAACACATGGATGCATTGAAATGATACTAACCATCAGCTGCAACAGCCCAATTGAAAACAGCACAAAAGCTATGAAAATGAATACTGGAAAAAGTATTACAAAAAACGATTGTGAATTATTTGGAGAAACAAAAAGAATCCCATTTGTCGTTAAAGGTGAACAAATCAGCAAAAACGCAGAATAAAAAGTAAGAACTAAAACATTTAACTGCTTTCCACTAACGACACAGACATACCAGTAGGAAGAGAGCATAAATCAGCAGTTAACGAAACATGTTGAGCAACAGTCCAAAAGACATGACTGGGCTTTGGTTTTGTAACGCACAACAAGCCCTTGTTGCGGGCGGACTAAGAAAATATTTAATTGTAATGGAGAGGAAGAAAGAGAGACGTAACGTTAAATTGGTGCAAATTGAAACTAAAACCAACTGCAATGCATTTCATAAAATCAACACAATCAAAACTAAAACAAACACAATTTCAAATTTGAATCCCCACTAGCATAAGACACTTGCAATGAAGAATCAAGAGTCAAGAATCAACCAAAACTTAACACTCACTTCTTCTGGCGACGACCACGTTTAGTCCCCCAGCATTCGAGTGGCCAAATTGGGCACCCGCATCAGTTGCAAAATAGCAGCACAACACACCCATGAGTTTGGAATGCCGGAGAAGAGGACGAGAACGAAGATCACCACTGAGCTCTATTACGAGGAAAAACAATTAAAGCAAAAACATGTGAAAGAATTAAGGCACATACAGACCACTTCCCGCCGATCGAATCTTTGCATTCTTCTTTGTTGGTGGAGCTCTGGTGAAGTCACGGCGGAGGATAAAGAGCCCGAATTTCAATTGCGGCAACCTGCTCACGGCGCAAATTGGTGAAGTTGTTTTTGTTACAGATACGTGCACAACAATAAAGAAGAAGAAACCTTAGCTGAGGAAAACATAAGATAAGTTTGATTTGGTTATTTTCAATACCACAACTTTAGTCTAAAATTAATAACCATGTGTAATTAGTAATGTATACTCTCTGCAGGCTGAACACAGCCGCCTGTGGGACAATGTTTGCGATTTGCACAAAACATACAAATGGCTAAAAAAAAGGCTTCAGACAGAACCAACAACAGTCGAATGCATTTTACTGAATTTTTTCGTGAAGAATACATAATGAAATAATTTACGACTCCCGTCATGTAACAGGGCACGGAGCACATAGAAAGATAAGGAAAATTCAAAAATTTTCTGTAAATTATAAGGCAAACTAAAGTTCTGAATATGAAAGCATGTACCTCAAAGGCAAGTGTTATTAGAGATATGGACTTTGTAATCATTTCGAAGCTGATCTCAAGAATATAGGTTATTTAGAAATGCAGTAAGTAAATCTGTAAGGCACAGTAAACAAGTAGTAGGTCAACGACAGGTTGCATATAATATATACTGTTGAACAGTCGAGCATAAAATCTAATCCCGTTGAAGTAAAATCATTTTGTACTTGGAAAAAAAACATGGAATCATAAATCTATAAAATAAGTTCTACATTGCGAGGCACAGTGCGTAGATATAATTCAATCAACTTTTGTGCCACAGAATCCTTCCATTCCAGTCAAGCTCTGGTCAATTGACAGCAACTGAAGTTCATTTGTTCGTTAAATTAGAACAAAAACAATACATAATATAGCTTGCAATCTTCACCTTCTCAGTGTACATCGGCAAGCCATGAAGAATACAGTAGAATACATGTAGCGGTTATTTCAACGTCCACACATTTACCAGCACAATCTAAAGGCTTCAGACAGAAGGGAAAAAAAACGTATTTGTAAAAAAAGAAATACGAGTAAGAAACAATTTGTGTTTATTTTTGTGCAAAACTGAAACACCTATTTTTACTTCACCTACAAAGAAGAAGGACCACTGTAGTTGTACAACGGAAGAACATGTGCAATACAAACCTTTTTCCTAATCGTTTTTAAGGGTCGTCAAAATCCAACTTATTTATCTTTCTGAAGGAGAAATGGATTTAAAAAAAAAATTGGAAATATAAAAAAAAAAGGGTAAATTACAACTGCCCCAGAAGTAAGGTCTATTTATAAAAAAAACCCTCATTTTCCAATAATTACATCCATCCCCTTGAAATTTGTAAATGTCATACGCTAACACCCTTTTATAGGGGGTAAATGTAAGAAATTTTCAAATTGCAGGGGGTTGGATGTAATTTCTCAAACAGAGGATTTTTTGTAATTACACTTCACCTCAGGGAGGTGGTTGTAATTTACTCTAAAAATGATGGATCTTGGGACTACCTTTGCAGTAGGATGAACTTTTGCCGATGGATGAATATACGCATCGCCAGAAATCGTAGCATTTTTCGAACCATCTCCACTCGCCAAAAGATCGGGTGAGATTATTCTATAATGGGCGAGATATAGCCCAGAAGATTTCAACGACATTCTACACAATAAAAAAAAAAGAAAAATTAAAAAAAATCCCGTTCGATAGAATATAACAGTCTTTAAAGAACATATATATAGTCGAAGCAGAAGCATACGACATTGTACTGTATTTAACTTACCCGAGGGTTTTAATTTGTTCCCAGAAATCCATCGTTTCGTACACGTAAAACTGCTTCTTACCAGCAAGTGGTGATAGAATATCTTGATCCAATCGTACAAAATCTGTCGGAAGATTCTTGCAAATTAAATTTTGTATCGTAAATTTACCGACACGGTTTTTTGTCTCCTTACAATGAGGAAAAATATACGAGCAGTTTGTACATTGTGCGTTTATGTACCTGTTTGCAGGTTGAAGTGCTTCGAAGCTCGTTACACGTCTTAGAGTAGCTGCAAAATAGAACGAACAAAAAAACGAGAAATAAATGTATCATTAAGCTAATTAATCAGCTTAAAAAACGTATTAATACCGAAGATTGCTATACGAACTAACCTCTTTCTTTACGTTGCGTGGATACACCTTGAATAGCTGTAAAGATTTCCGGCGTGAATACGTAAACACCACAGTTAATACGGTCACTAACCTGTTACAAACAGATAAAAAAATATAGTAACTACTTATTATCAATTACAGTAAAAAAAATAAAAATAAAAAAAACTCGGAATTATTACATAAAAAACTTTCGGGTTTCTCGGTATAATGCAAAAGCTCGTTCGTAACAGGATCTGCAACGACTTCCCCGAACTGGCTAGCTAACTCAGGAGAAACCTGGAAAAAAGCAAAACGTAATTTGTGAACCAATGATAATTTGACAAGTGTTATTTATTTAATCAAGAAAGATGGCATTATCGAGTTACGGACCTTGTTCACTGAAATTGTTCCGAGCCCACCATAGCTTTTGTGACCCTCTGCAAAGTAATCCATAAATTAATAAACTTCATATTCCGAAAAAAAACAACGAGATATTACTCTCTGGTAAAATTTGGACAATTTACCTAGCATTTCAGACAGTGGAAAACTGCAACAAACGTCACAATTCAGCAAAAAAATGTGCGACTGCGTGAAAAGAAAAAAAAAAAGAAGACCCCGTATTAAAAAATATATATATATATTTAATTTCTATTAGATTTTAATAGAATGTGAAAGAAAAAGAAAATAAAAATAACAATTGAGCTTCAGCCGTCCAAAACGACGTCGTTCTGCAGAAAACAGATTAAAAGAAAAGGAAAAATCAAGCAAGCGCATCACGGTCGAGCTGCTCCAGAAGTAAATAAAAAAGAAAATAACGTGAGAAGATGATTGGTGGGAGGGAATCAAACGGCGTAGTTTAGGTATTAAATGGGCCAAAAGAAAAGGCAAAAAAAATTGCATAAAAAGAAAAGGGCTTATCCCCATATATATATACTATTAAAACGGCACCCGGTTTTACAGGCGTGGGGAATTAAAAAAACGGGAAATGAAACGGAGATTGGCTGTCCAAGCCCCACGGCTCACCCACAGCGCAAATTTTTACCTACAAAACGACAAGATCAGTACCATCAATATGAAGAAAATGCGGCAGCTGCTGAAAATGAAGGAGAAGAATATGAAGCTGGAAAAACAGTGCACACGAGGTGTTGGAGGGGTGTCTCCACTGAAGAAATCGAAGAATTGAAGCCCAAAATCCCACACAACAACACTAACAATAAAAACCCAACCGAAATAAATCTCGACACCAATTCATTCTCCTCGCCTCCATCAACCACCTCCCTGACTCTTTCCGACCACTCGAACAATGAAATCTCGATTATCGACAATGGCAACATCAGTTCGAAAAGGTTTGTTTGTTCTTGAAGATGGAGATCTCCATGCTGTTCACCCTTGCATGCGGCGGCTCAGCCCCATCTTTCAGGAAGGCCGCCCCATCACAGCCACTGACTCCGCCGCGAAAGAGCGGCAGCCTCCACAGAGGGGTAGTTTGTAAGACCGCCGCTGCTGCCAGGATGGCAGTGAGGAGGAGGAGGAGGAAGCTATGATGATAAGTACATGCTGAATTTCAATTCTAAATGTATACCCATTAAAACCTATTGGATGGCTGCAAAGGAGGGGCATTTTTGCTTCCTCGGCAGGGAGGAGAAATTCTAGATTGGGCAATAACAAATTGAAGCAAAGAAAGAAGCAACTCCAGAAAAACCTTGAGTTGTCCGCGTCCGATCTCGGGACGGAGGCGAAGTTGTTGGCCGGTAGGTGGAAGCAGATGCAACGTCGATGGCCGTCGACGGCGGAAGCGGCGAGACCTTGTCAACCGCCTCTCCAGGTCAGCATGTGGCGAGCAGTGGTGTAGAGTTTTTTGGAGCGGTGGCCGCGGCGTCAGAGAGAGATATGAGAGGAGATGTTCTCTCCGGTGGAGAGAGAAACAGAGGAGGAAAATGGACGGTGTGTGGGACCCAAGCAGAATGCGGTATACTGAGAAAAGAAGAGAGAGAGAGAGAGAGAAACTGGCCGCCTTTTTTGTCAAAAATTATTAAGGCAGGGCCCACGTAGAAAAGAAAAAGAAAAACCAATGGGCCCACCAAAATAGCGGATTGCAATCGTACCAGCTGAAATTAAATCGAAAAGAAATTGATGGAGGCAAATGATTGGTGGAATATAGTGAAACGATGCCGTTTCACATGGAAAGTGGCTGAAAAAAAAGAGAAAATAAATCGTGGAGAGTAAAATACAAGAGTACGACACTTATATAGTATTAATATATATATACTTATTAATATATATATATATATATAATTTTTTTTTTTAATTTTGTAGCCTAACCAATTATATTATTTTAGTCGGTTACTTTGACTCCATTTAAGCCGAGTTATTCAAAGTCGCTTCACTTATCAAAGCCCCTTTCATGTCTGACTTATCTATATTTTCTATTTCTCAACTTCGTTCTCGTTCTTTGAAAAAGAAAAAAAATACTTTGTTTTATTGCATAGTTGCACTAATGGCGGTTAAATGGCTACCCACAGCCGATCGAACGCACACCGGCAATCAATTAACGTTTGACGTCTTTTCTTTCATCTTAATTTTCATAATGAATATTAATTAAAAGTCCATTGTGTAAATTTCATAATCGAGTTGATATTAATGTTTCTTAGACTCTTATAGCAATTTAACTTTCGCGATTCACTTTGGTATTATCTTCTGAAAATGGAGGAAAAAAAATTCATATCAAATTTTTATCTTAAATTTCTTTGATAGCAAATTTTTTTTCGGGGGCTCTGCCCCCGAACCCCCGATATGTTTAAGCCCCCCTCACAACTTTTTTTGGCCTCGCCACTGTATATACCCAATTTACCTCGACCATAGCACCAGCAACAAGCAAAAAACCGTGCATGCAAAAAGAAAATAAGAACTCGTCTTCTTTCTTTAACCACAAGATTGAAGCACATTGCGATACCTTGCTGCAATAAAACCATACAAGAAAAAAACATCATCAAAACAGTGATTTTGATAACGTAATAAAGTATAATAATAGATTAATCACGCATTTTTAGCGTTGCTACTTGACCTTGTAGTATTAGCAAAGGCAGAAACATAAAAGCACTAAAATTTCATTCTTGTTCAAGTTTCCGAGGCTTAGACAGTTTTCCTTCCAATTTATTATGAGTTGAAACGGATTTTCTGTAAGGCATTCCTTCCAGCTGGCATACTGTGCATTAAACGTGATCGGACTATAGCTCGTCAAATAACACTATCTAATAAGCTGTGGAGGAATTGTCAAAGTAATATGTTGTGACAGAATAACAATTAAAGGAAAAAAAAAAAAAAGAAAAAGGGATACACGGCGGGATTTCTGAGCCTCTCCTCAAACAACGTTATTACTTCTTCAACCCGCAAATGAAGATGAGAAACGACGCATTAAATCAGTTGAGTAATCAATAGTGATGAGAAATAATATCATAGCTATATATTTAAATACCTTATTCTTATGGACAGCTCCTTATACATAATATTATAATGGCCCGCTCGTCCAACGGGGCAGATTATAACTAGTTTGTACGAAAAGTAGTGTACGTACAAACTATGTTAAACATTTGATTTTTGTGTAGAAAATCACATTCCACCACTTAATTTTTCTTACGTGATTGCATCCAAAGGTTTAATACAGACCATAAAGAGTGTCCTAGCAAATTCCCAAGCATGTTTTCTACTCTTAATCAAAAATTACAAAACGGCATATTCCGTGCAACAATAGAGGTCAACACCACTGCCATTGACAGCACAAACAAGCCTGCACCTTCAATACAAAGGCGGTGGTCTAGTCGACGGAAATATTCTGCAAGGTCTCACTCACAGAGTTGCACTTCTCAAGACTCGAAAGGGGTGGTGCACCATAACGCTGTAGACCACAACTTACATTAACAGCCCCCACCAATTCCACGTACATTTCTTCAGTCAACCTCCCTTTGCTGATGCATAGCCCGTTCGACGAGGCTACGCCTTTATACATCTGCCAAACCTGCACGTAATTTTTTTTCTTTTTTGTAATTTTATCATGCAAAAAAAAATAAAATAATGATAAATAGACTGCTTATTACCAAAGATGCATTTTCCATGGAGAGTTCTTGAGGCGAACACGGTAGATCTGGATAGCAGAGGTGAGGTATCAACTGCCCTGATTGATTGATTGGAATTGGCAACAAAATCAACAAATGTATTGACTATTTTTGCGATAAGGTTGACCACTTGTTTAGTCTTGAAAATAGTCTGATTATGAATTGTTTTGTCGACACAGGGAAGCATATTATTGCTTAATTCAGCTTCTCCGGGAGGATTCCCCACCCAACCTACCGTGGCCATGCACGTATCTACTATGGTACTAAACCACAAAAAATAAACGATTTCTTTTATATTATGCGCAAAAAAGAAATTCAAATAGATATAGAAAATACATCAAAATTGTTGGCATATTTTACTCTTGCAAATGCCAAGCAATCCACCAAGAATCGTTATAAATCCCAGAAGTAACCATAGACTAATGAGGAATCTGCAAGAATATGAAGTGGTTCGGAAATTTGATGAATAAACACGAGTAAAATCACCCGATCACATAACTTAAATTCAACCCCTAGCAAAGAAAACTCACATGTGTATAGCACGTCGACACCGAAGGTAAGATAGCACTGCGACGAGAGAGAGAAAAGTAAAGTACGCAGCCATTAGCTAATTAAAAAAAAAAAAAAAAGGTAATTTGATTAGCATACCGAGTCCTATAATGGATATGAGAACCATCGCGTGCGCAAGAGTTACTAGTTCTATTAGCCTGTAACGGGAAAATTAGTCATTAAATCCGACAATATGATTTGAGAAAAATGGAATTCTTTAAGAAGAGAAAACCGTACTACATACACTGCATTAAAGACTTCGGGTATGTGGTTGATTTTTTCGTCTGCATTATATTCCAACGTATTGTATTCAAGTCCAAAATCAACCGATCAATATCGTTCTTGACATCTGAAGGAAGGAAGATTTGGGCAGGAATTGAGCTCAAGAAAATGCAGAGAACGAACAGAAAAACCTTAATTTCCATCTTCTTCAAAAGAAAGAGATGCTTCCCAATTGAATGATTGATGGGAAGCTGAGGTACGCGCGCAAGGGAATTGAATAAAATTTTAAAGAAAAAAAAAACCAATGTTCTCAATACCACCGACCGGACCGGTTGGGGAGGGAAGGCTAATCCGCTCTCCAATCCAACCTAAAAAAACCGGAAACTCTAAATACCCGGGTCAGATGATTATTTTCCTTTAATGCGATGCACGGGGCGGCATATTTTCAACTGAGAATACACGTCGGTAAAACACAAATTTACGCAAATATAAATTGTTACGCTCATTGAATTTAAGTACAAAACGTCATCGACCAACAATATATATTAAAAATATGTTATGAGTATCATGTTTTTCATAGTTATAATATAAACATAATATTAAATATTAGTATATCGACAAACATAAATCTTAAAGATAATAATATTTGCACTGAGCATCCTAGGGACATGACTGAAAACAACATGGCACGGGGGAAAACATATAGGAAAGATAGACCTATCAAGAATAAGGTGTTAAAAAAACATAAAAACCAAGACATGTTACACGAAGAACTAATAAATATGAAAATATTTTCTATCTTGAAATTCGATGAAATACTTCCTTGTACACGACATTTCTAGTAACATTGGTGAGTTCACCCGAATCCGACTTGATGAATATCTTAATGCAATCTCTACTCTTAACTCTGGACAGTGCAACATATAGTTGAGCATAAATGAAGACAGGCCTAGGAAGATACAAACCAACATGCGAAAGAGTGTGACCTTGGCTTTTATTGATCGTCATTGCAAAAGAAACAATCAACGGAAACTGTCTTCTCTGAAATTTAATTGGCAGCCCGGAGTTAAATGGTATTAAAGTCATCCGAGGAATGAACACAATGTCACCGATATTTTTTACCGGAAATAAGTTTGCAATTCAGTATGTGAATGCCGGTTCTAATAATTTGAAGTCTAGTCCTGTTGCACAAACTTCTAACTTGATCGATGTTTCTTATTAGAATAACTGGTGCACCGACCTTGAACTTCAATACATGAGAAGGAACTCCCGAGCATCTTATTGTGTTGAGAAATTCAGTCGAAAAGATTTCTACATTGTCCTCCGTTGTTTGCTGGTCCATACATATACTATTTGAAATCAGGTACACCTTCTCATCACCTAGAAGGAGAGACATTAATTGATCGTTCACATACTCGACGCATTCATTAGTTGGTGCAAGAATTTTTCTCCCTTGAAAATAATCTGGATCATAGATGTAACTCAACAAATCGGGATAAACAAAGTTAAGTAGGTCTCTGAATGGATCTTCTGAATCACCAATCAGCATGTCCTCGGGAATCTCTAGCGAAGCTTCACCATTGTTTTATTCCCTAACATCCCCATTACCAACCTTCAATATCCAGTCTTCAAATTCTCTTACATCATCCACATTAGATGGAGAAGAACATGACTGCAATCTCATGTTCTTACTCAACTTCATGACATGACAGAAATGCCACAACGGAGAGGAGTTTACCGTAGCAAGTACTATGTCCTGCCTTGATGCTTTGAATACAACTGGTAAAATCTGCCTAAAATCTCCTCCAAGAACAACCACCTTACCTCCAAATGGTTCTTCTACCTGTAATATTGACTTCACTGTCTTGTCAAGTGTTTCAAAACAGTTGCTATGCATCATTGGAGCCTCGTCCCATATAATAAGTTTAGCCCTAATCAGCAAGTCCACCTATGGACTTTGTTGCGTTATGCTGCAGGTGGTAGTCTCGTGTACATTATTTATGGGTAGTCCGAATCGAGAATGAGTTGTTCTTTCACTGGGGAGCAATAGTGATGCTATATCACTCGATGCAACATTAATTACAATCTCTTCCTTGGAACATAGCTGAAAGAGTTTTCTAGGGAAACGTCTTTCCCGTTCCACCATGACCGTATAGAAAGAACAATCCACCACGGTCACTGGATACAGCGTCCATGAATACATCATAAACCTTTCTTTGCCCGTCTGTAATTGAGGCAAGACACCGTTGAAGTTCTTTACCCATTTCAAACCGGTCGTAATCCAGTTCATCTAAGACCAATATGTTTACTTTGTCCTCCACCGCGAATTCAATTGGAAATGGCATGGGCGCGTAATTACGTAGACTTTTACCATTACTTTGCAATATTTTCTCTATTTTAGTGAGAGTATAGTTCATCAAGATTTCAACCGATATAGATAAATCGACACAAAAATTTGAAACATTATGTGCATTTAGTTCAAAACATAAAGAGACAATATTTAAAAAATGAGTAATATTTAAAATCTAATTGAATAATGTTCTATACACATTGCCATAACTGGATTATTATGAAGTCGTTGTTGTTTGTAAGCAATACCCTCCACCAAATCCGACCAACAACTTTGCCAAACATGTTCGGGCCGGCTTAAGCTATTGGAAAGCAGCATAACCGCAAATAACCTCCTTATATAATCCCCAGATGCCCAAGCATTCACTTCTCTTATCGCATCTATGTATTCTTTGTCGTCGTCTAACAAACCCAACACATAACACGCATCCCTGAGCGTAGGGTAGACGTCACATTTCTGATGTCCTCGTATCACGTGCAACCCCTCTGAATGTTAAGTAGTAACATAAGGTAATAGTCCTCCCCCTTTCCAGGGGGGACATTCGCAATCCTACCAATAGAAAATCCTTTTGTGCCCAAGTGGGAGAATCCTCCTTATACACAAACTGCTGTGGAAAATCTCCGTACCTCAAGTCCCTGGCATGTGGACAGTTCTTGTTCACCTCAAGCCACGCTAAGAAAAAGTGGCTGATGATCGGGGAGATGCAAGCTTGGTTTAATTACATATGGATCTCTGTAATGAATATAAAAATTAAGCAGCCTCGACATTGCCTTACATACCGAAAGATATCTGCAGTCGTAGTACATCTTTATCTCGTCACGAACCTCAACACCGCCATCTGTATTGCGTGTTTCATAAAACGCCGCTGTAACTTGATCATGGCCCTTGTTGACGTATTTGAACATGTATTTGATTGACTTGTTTTGGTTACATATCTCTGTAAGCTCTATATTTACTCAATAATACCCTATTGTGCAGAACTACAAACCCATTGTCAAAGAGTAGTCTTTTTCTTCATAATTGTTCTGCCATCTTCCCTTCTCCTGTACACAGTATAACCATGTGCATCTGACTCAGTTCGCTGTACAAATGGCTCTGGAAATTGCTTCGTGCAAACTCGATCCTTTATACAGGGAGATTTCAAATTTGTCGGACCGCACGGTCATGTATCATACACTTCTCCACCAACCAATACATCTTTTAGTCGGTTTTTTCGTCAGAAATTTCATCAGCACATATAATTCGGTCAATTTCTTCTGGGGTCTTGGGCTTGTCATAATTATTCAACCACAACAAAATATGTGCATGTAGTAGACCTCGTTTCTGAAATTCAATAGTGCATACGTCTGAAGAGGAACTGTAAACAAATGATTATACAAGGCTTTTAATACAGTGTATATGATGAGTCAACTTGTAACATGGTGCCTCATAAATTCATATACAAGGCTTTTAATACAATGTATATGATGAGTCAACTTGTAACATCAACATCCATTTGATAAACCCTTTATATTGTTCAACTTGAAGCTCCCAACTTTTTTTCCAGCGAAGCATTCCATATTCAAAGCTAAATTTCATTTCATTTTTTGTGATGTGAAATAATTCAAAGGTAAATTTCAGAGTTAGTGTTTTATTTTTGTGAGCGTTTCTCTTAATTCCTTATTAACTTTATGTTCAAATATTTCCTCATTTAAATTTTTTTTGGTGTTGCAGTTATAATACCTTCTCAATTCGCTGCACATTCCCAGTAGCAGTATACCATCACAAAATGATTCCTAGTACACAATATACCGTCACAGACGTTGCCAAATTTGTGCGGCTAAAGGTAAATTATAAGTTTTCTGTTCTCTTCAATTTTTTAATTGATGGATTGTCTTCGCTTTGATGTCCCCATATTTATTTTTTGTAGCCATTTATCCCACCATGAACGAATTTATGAAAGCATTAGTTTATATTCCTTTCGTTACATAAAAATACATTGTATTATTTCATTTATCAATGCTAAAATTAGTTCCAAAAGGAAGCAATTATCTAAGAGAGTATTCCACTTTGTGTTTCTATTTGGTTTTTAATTATTATTATTAGGATTTTTTTAAAACCATACTCGAACACATGAAATAAAAATATGAAATAATTGGTTTTCAACAAGCTGAAATGGATAAGTAGTGCATATCATTCAACTGTTTATATATACATTTTCAAGGGGGCCCAAATTGTTATCATCGTAATATGGTTTAAAATATGCTGATGGTTTTTGTAGGTGTGAAAAGATATAGGTAGATAACTACAACTGAATGCTTTACATACATATTGAGTTAATTAAAATAGAGTAATTAGAAATAGTTACATAACTACAAATGAATGCTTTACATATGTATTTAATTAACACAATCAGATTAAGATGAGCTATTAAAAAAATTGTTCCTAAATGGAAATGGACGTATAGATTATGTTACGAATGCAAGGTAGAATACATTTTCTTCTTAATATTGATTTTAGATAAATATGATACAATTAAAGTGATTGTAATGATTTTTCCACCTTAATTTGCATGTATTTTTGTAAGGAGTTTTCCAAAATGGTGATGCATAAGCAAGATGTTCTCTCGAACTCAAGCTCAGGTACAGTTGATATATTTTAATTTATTGCTTCATACAAGTTAATATATTTTCATTTTTTGCTTCATACAATTTAGTGATATTATGAAGTCATTGATATATTTTTTTTTTCTTTTATCGTGATAGATGTATTACGTCAATGAAGACGAGATATAATGAAGAGAATGTATGCCAGTTTAAGCGTCACAGAGAAACAAGAATATATTAATAAAGTCAAGCAATGGAGACAATTGAATAATGTACCTAAACCAACATCCAAGTTGAAGAACAATAAGTACAAGAATCTATCTCCGGAAGAAAAAAGAAATTACATTCAACATGTTACCGAATCAAGAAAGCAACGACAAGCAAGAAATTATGCGTCAGTTTCAAGCCTTCTTAGCGCTTAAATGATCCCGTATGAATCAAAAGGTTATTGTTCTTAAATCTTCCATTGTATAAAAAAGTTATATAATAAGATATTTTACCGTCATAGAATCATATTAATAAATATAAAATTTATTTATGTATATTTCCCGCAGGTTCTGTTTCCTATGATCCAGTATACTCTGAATTGTATGAGTTAAAATCAATGCCCGAATGTATCCATTATGGTGCTGTCAGATTTGAATACGAGCCTCCAACATTTTGTTGTGGAAATGGAAAAATCAAACTTTCACCTATTGAAGTTCTAGATGATTTATACGAGTTATTTACCTCTCAAACAGAAGATTCAGTTGGATTTCGAAACAACATCCGCATCTTCAATTGCATTTTTTCATTTACCTCATTTCGTGTCAAGTTAGATAAGGAGCTTGCATCTGCACGACGTGAAGTTTATACTTTCAGAGCACAAGGAATGGTTTATGATGACCTTCCAGGACTATATCCAGCTGAAGAAGGTCCAAGCAACTTTCAGTTGTATTTTGTTGATACTGACAATGAGGTTGATAACCGGTTGAAGGTACTACAAAATCCATCTTTATCGGGAGGTACTGTGGAGCGACTTATCCAAATCTTGGAGGTAAATCCATATGCAAAATCTTCAGAAGATTAAAACACGATCCTGCCGTGGATGACGTTCAACTCCATATATCTAAAGATGTGAGATTAGATCAACGAGTATATAATGCTCCAGGAACGGATCAAGTTACAGCTATATGGGTTGAAGCAAATAATGAAAATATACCCTTTGAACATAACATCGTAGTTCATGCACATTCAGGTCATAAACATAGAATAAGAGGGTGTTTGGCTAAGCTTATTTTAAATAGCTGATAAGCTCTTACGTCTGATAAGATGTTTTTAGAGCTGACAAGCTGTTACATCTTATTTTTAAGATTAATTTTTAGAGTGTTTGGATAATGAACTTATTTCCTATTTTTATTCATTATTAGATCTTAAATAAAAAGGTGGGGGTAGAGGTACTTATTTAAAAAGATCTTATTTGCTCTCCAACAGCTTATTTTAAAAAAAATTAAGATCTTTAAAAAAAAAATACCAAACACTTTGGAAGAGCTTATAAGCTCTAAAACATCTTATAAGCTCCTTTTAACATCTTATAAGCTTAGCCAAACACCCTCTAAGACACTATTATGGATGTTATGACCCATTGCAGTATCCACTTCTTTTCCCGAAGGGTGACACTGCCAGGCACCAGAATATTTTCAAAATTGGTACAATAAAATGAAAACATTCAACACAAAGTGGCTCTGGGCAGTTGATGCTTACAGACGATGAGGCCTGCACATGAAAACAAGGCAAAATCCAAATCAATTATTTAGGAGATTTTCATTATTTATTATAATATTAATTACTACCATTTGATATATGATTGAAGTAAAATGTCAGTTTTTGTATTAGAAATTAGTTCAATGAATAGACTCTGTTCATTGATCTACTAAAACTATGAATATTATGCATTGCTTTTACTGATAATTGTTAGTACATTTACAATACTAATCCAGTTTATTCATACATGTTTGTAGTTTGGACCATGTTCGGATAATTTTTATATACGTTTAGATTTATGGACGCTCATCTATATAGTAAAGAGACAGATAAAAAAATAAAAAATGAAATCCTCAAGCATAATGTCAGGGTAGAGAATGTAACATGTGTCATTTAGTATGATGAAAACATTTTAATTGAAATGAATGTTTCTAAAATTTTCAGTTTCCCTTTCACCCGTGAAATTTCTACAATTTTTTTTAATATAATTATTGACAACTAAATTATCTAATATTCGATGTATAATGTGTCAATTTTTTCAATTTGTTTCACTTTAATCTATTAATCACCGTATAACATTCAATATCAATACCTCAGGGGATGGCCCTTCTATGACTAGTCAACAAATCTTCACTTTTGTGGAGGAAGTTCTTTCTCAAGAACATGACCAAGGTAAACTATACATTATACATTAAACATTAAATTACCGTTGGTCATCCTCACAATGGAAATAATAGAATGAATAAATTTCCTTTTGTTACTTTATTGGTATTTGCAGTAATATCCAGTGAAGACAATAAAAAATGCTCATGTCGAGAATATAGTTGCTACCGACTTCAGATCAGAAGTTCAAGACAATCTACCCTACTTTTTGCTGGAAGATTGTTGCAACAATATGCCGTTGACATGTATATAAAACTAGAGACAACACGGTTGGATTATTGTCGACGAAACCAAGCAAATTTGAGGGCCGAGCTATACCAAGGAATTGTGGATAGTGTATCGAAAGGAGAAAGTAGGGGAAACGAAGTTGGAAAAAGAATCGTTCTTCCTCCATCTTTTATTGGGGGTCCAAGAGATATGCGCCGCATATATCTAGACGCATTGGTATTAGTAAAAAAATCGGAAAACCTGATCTTTTCATTACAACGACCTGTAATCCAGATTGGAGTGAGATTAAAGAAAAATTGTACGTTGGTCAACGGGCTCAAGACCGTCCAAATTTGACAGCTAGAGTATTTCGAGCAAAGTTGCAAGATTTAAAAGATCAGCTATTCAAAGAGGAAATTTTTGGAAAAGTGGCAGCACATGTTCATGTAATTGAGTTTCAGAAAAGGGGATTGTCACATGCTCATATGTTGATAATTTTAAAGTCAGGGTACAAAATTACACTCTAGAACAATTCGACCGATTTGTTTGTGCAGAGCTTCAAGATCAAGAAAAACACCGTGAGCTCAATGAATTAGTGCTAAAGCACATGATGCATGGACCATGTGGAGATTTGAACTTAAAGAACTCGTGTATGGTTGATGGAAAATGTAAATACCACTATCCACGACCGTAATGTGAAAGTACAATAAAAGGTAAATATGGTTATCCTATTTATAAAAGAACAATAAAAGGTAAATATGGCTATCCTATTTACAAGTACGTAAGTCAAAGCTAGATAACCAATGGGTGGTACCTTACAATCCATATTTGTTATCGAGATATAATTGCCATATCAATGTTGAGATTTGTTCAGGAGTGACAACGGTGAAATATCTTTACAAGTACATTTATAAAGGACACGATAGAGTGGCAGTTCATATAAGCCACAACGATGAAGAAATGGTCATTGATGAAATTAAAAAATTCCAAGATGCTCGGTGGGTTTCTGCTCAAGAAGCAATGTGGAGAATATTTGAGTTCAATTTAAATGAAATATAACCTGCACTTATTAATCTGCCTCTTCATTTTCCAAATCAGCAGTCTGTAACTTATTGAACAACAAAATTTAGAGAATATTTTGGGATGGGATCAAACCTCAAAGACAATGTTGACAGAGTATTTTTCTATGTGTGCAAAAAGTGCAGATGCAAAAAAATACCTGTATAGAGAATTTTCCAGAACATTATATATAGATAAAAAATACAAATGTTGAAGCGAGAGAAAGAAAAAAGATGTCATAGGACGGATAAATGGGGCAAATCCTATAGAAGGAGAACAATTTTATCTTCAGTTACTCTTGAATCATGTTAGAGGGCCAACATCTTTTCAGGACTTGCGAACTGTTAATCATATGAGATGCTCAAACTTCAAAGAGGCTGCTCAAAGAAGAGGATTAATGGAGTCCGATCAAAGTATAGTTGAATGTTTAAATGAAGCAATATCTTTTCAAATGCCGCATGAGCTAAGAAGATTATTTGCTATCATACTGGTTTATTGTGCACCGACAGATGTGAAGGATTTATGGGATACATACTTCGATCCAATGTCCGAAGACTGAAAGAGAACCAGTAACCACAAATAAACTACAAGTCACGAAAACTTTAAAAATCTTAAAGTTTTTCTTGGAGAGTATAGGAAAAAAAAATCAATTCCTATGATCTTCCTCTGATTCCAATAGAGTTGAACGGTGTCCAGGATGATTTACCGAGAGAGGTAGAAGATGAAATGTTAATTGTAATACCTCAAGAAGATTTGGAAGCAGAACCTAAACTGAATTATGAACAACACAAAGCCTTTTGACAATATTAGGTTGTATACAAAAAGAAAAAAATGGTATTTTCTTTATTGATGGGCCAGGCGGAACGGGGAAAACATTTCTCTATCGTGCCTTGTTAGATCGTGTTAGATCTAACAGATCCAACAAACATATAGCAATTGCAACAACAACATCTGAAGTTGCTGCTTCAATAATGCCTGGTGGGCGGACAGCGCATTCCCGATTTAAAATACCAATAGATGCAAGTGACTCAACATAGTGTTCTTTACCGAAGCCAGGTGGAGCTGCAGAGCTATTGCGTAGAGCAAAATTATTGATATGGGATGAAGCACCAATGGCTAAATGGTGGGCTATTGAGAATGTGGATAAATGCCTTCGAGATGTAATGGGAAATGATCAACACTTTGGTGGAAAAGTTATTGTGTTTGGTGGAAATTTTGCGACCAGTATTACCCGTTGTCCCTAGAGGAACGATTAACCAAACAATTTATGCGAGTTTGGTCAAATCATCTCTATGGGGAAAAATGAAAAAGTTTACTTTGTCCAAAACTGATCCAAAATTCTGTGAGTTCTTACTTAGAGTTGGAAATGGTGAAGAACCAGCTGCTGTCAAAGGAAATATCAAAATTCCACAGTAGATAATTATTCATTATGATAATGATGAAGACTCGATACAACGGCTTATTATGGCTATCTTTCTATCTCTAAGTAATAATTCTCATTCTGCTGCTTACATGACAAGCCAGGCTATACTCACAACAAGAAATGAGAATGTGGACAAATTGAATGAGAAATTGATATCTTTGTTTCCTGGGGAAGCGATTGATGATGTAAACAACTATTATGAAGAGGAATTTCTTCATTATTTATCCCCAAATGGTCTCCTTCCTCATAAGTTGTTACTCAAAATAAATTGTCCAATAATTCTTCTAAGGAACCAAGACCCATCAAACGGATTATGCAATGGTACAAGAATGGTCTGCAGAAATTTCAAAGATAACGTAATTGATGTAGAGATAGTCTTTGGGCAGCATAGTGGAAAACATGCATTTATACCTAGGATACCACTTTTGCCAGCTGAGAATGAAGGTTATCCATTTAAGTTTAAGTGGAAACAATTTCCAGTTAGACTTTGCTTTGCCATGACAATTAATAAAGCGCAAGGACAAACAATTTCAAATGTAGGTGTATATTTGCCTCAGTCCGTTTTCTTATATGGCCAATTATATGTTGCCTTATCAAGAGGAATTTCAATGTCCACTACGAAAGTGTTAATCAAGCCAGACACTTCGGGCATTAGAGGAAAAATGACTACAAAGAATGTGGTGTACAAGCAAGTGCTGGCTGCTAGTAAATTTTAATTTACTTCTAATATTTGCAATATATCATTTGTTATTGAAAATAATTAATGTTGTATCATGTAGCAGGTTGTATCACAAATGAGTAATATGATGATGAAGAATAGTCATAATATAAGAGTGTCATATTACCAAACGATGAGGTAATATCAGGTACAATATAGAACTTTGCTGTAAAATAAAGAAGAAAAATAAGTTGTTTATATGAAGTAATTGTTAGAGTAGGTGATCAACAAGCCAACTTGTGGCTGTGGTCTTTCATATTTATTATTGTAATAAACAAACTTTTTTCGTATTAATGATAAAACACCTTGGCATTCTATATCTTTGTCCCTTTGTCACAAGCATAGATATAGTCCTTACAGTTATTACAAGTACGAGTAATTGATCGTTAGGATCGTGAGATATTTACTTTAGTATTATAACTGTTAAACGTGTTCCTAGTCGAAGGGTTACACCACTAATGAGGATATCGACCTTTCCCATTAAGAGACTAGCACTTAGTGTATGTGTACTGCATCTCATCAGTAAACGATATTGTGATATCGGCATGCGTAAGTGGGTGCTCGTAAGTTGATGAGTTCACTGAACTCCCTCACCCTAGAAATCTCTAAGTGGTTCTCAATAATCGTGTGGAGATATCTATGGTATAGTTGTACACCATTAGTCCTTATGATCTAGCATCACCGTGACTTCACTAGAGGACCAGCTGTATCGTGACCTGTCCCTGAGATCCACCGAGGACCGCCCCAAGGGCCAGTGTTCGTGCAGTCCGAAATCTAGTGGGATGTCTGTGCATTTTAGTCGGGGATTCGATCGCTAGAATAGTCTTGGATATCATGTGTACTCTTATAGTTTGTAATCTCTAAGTCTCTGGCCAGAGCTGACTAAGTGATGATTAGAGAATTCGATTCTCTATGTCATGCACGTAAGGATTACAACACTTAGAACGTCTGCACACTCACTGAACTACTAAGGAGATCTTGATGAACCAATGCCTCTAGTTCAATCGGGACACATGAATCGAAGGGATCGTACCGTACACTAACTATAACAAAAGATTCTTGCAGGCACTTCATTTGTATCTAGGGAATCATGATGCGCGGTTGTTAGACGTCAATCTTGATTCATTGGGTGATTAAGGTGAAACGAGCTTCATCTTAATCGTAACTCTAAGGGACGAGTTTTGACCACAAAGGCTTGTGGGCCCACGACTAGCTTACACCTGAACCATCGAGGGTCACACTGCTCGTGCACATGAGATCTTTGAATAAACGGTCAGAGATAAAAATGTTTTATCTTTTCATGATTTGAAGTCAATATGATTGGGTCCAACACTCGTAATTTGGAATTATGAATGAGAATAAGAAAAGGAAAAGAATAGGCTAACATCTTAGTGGACTTTCTAAATCGGGAAGTTTCCAAATTTAGAAAGTGCACTGAATTAGGATTTCCACTTTTAGAAAGTTGGAAATTGAGAATTGGCACTCGTAACGACGAGGACATTATAATGATTCTGAAAATATAATGGTTACAATTTGCCGATCATTGAATTGAGAGAAACGAGCGAGTAAAAAAACTAATGAACTTGAGCTGTTGGGCCCGGTCCAACTTAAGCCCACTAGGGCTTTTATGCAAGACATGATAAATACTTGAATTATAGGTCTTGCACACACACTTAACACACAACCCTAACAAAACCCTAGCCGCTCATTTCTCTCTCTCGACCGATCTCTCCCACGGCCACCACCCCCGCCGTCGCCGTCCATTCGCTGGAATCGGCCTCCCCTTGGCCGATTAATCATGGTAGATCCTTTTCCTTTTATTCTTTCCGTTTATTCTAACTACTGCGTGTCTAGTGCCACGTTTTAGTAGATCGAAGTATACGAGGTGAAATCCGAGAGGAGGATGATCGAAGAATCGAGGAGCAGCCCCCGAGCCAACGACGCACGCGTCGCCCTAAGACAGCGCGTGAACCACACACGCCGCCGTTGCTCATGCCGCCGCTTCGCCGCCGCTGCCCCGGGTTGCACGGATTGGTTTCCGTGGCAATCTTGCTTCGTTTCGTGCGCCTACCTCACGTTTCAAGAGGTAAAGTTTTGAATCCGTAGTTATTCGATTCGTTTTAATTTAGATTAAATATGTATGTTCACATCGTAAATATATTGTATGAATTTATGTATGTTATGTGATTACATGAAATTCGTGATTTACTGCGAGCATGATTAATTGATTTAATGCGAGCATGCTAGTTGATTTAATGTCGATTAAATAATTCGCATGTATGTTGTTTTTAATTTCGCTGGAAGCGCAAAGGTACGCAATTAATTCGCATGTGATTATGTGATTTAAATTCGTTTAATTCGCATAAAATTTTTGTTTTCCGCTGCCTACACGTGTCGGATTCCCAACAGTGGTATCAGAGCTCGTTGCGCAATTAATTGCGTTTTTAATATGCTATTATTTTGATGCATGTTCGATTTATTAAAGTAGTGTTGTATTATGTAAGTGGGAGTTTTCGAAAGTTTAAAATATTTTTGAAATATTGTTTAGAATTTTTTCAGCTTTAAATTTGTTTAAAATTGGAAAACCGAATCTGAAATTTATTTTAAAACGTCCGTTTTTAATTTGTTCGGATCGAACCGGTCGAACCGGACGGTTCGATGGTCCTACTCGATCCAATTGGCAGAATCCACGTGGATTCGGGTCGGTCAGACCAGTTCTCGGTCCGACTGACCCGGCCCACTGATTTGGGTCAACTGGACCAGGCAGAACCGGACCGTTTCGGTCCGAACCGGTCAGACCGGTCAGGCCGAACCAGTTCACTGAAAAAAAAAAAAATTTCAGATTTCTAAAATTAAACCTAAAAAAAATTGATTTTAATTTTCGGAAAATTATTTTCAATTAATCCCAATTAGATAATCGGATGAACAATCATCTATTTTAGTAAATAGGTGTTATATTAATTAATTAATTTAAATTGTTAAATTGATTTTAATTAATAGAACACACATATAATATTGATTATACTTCAACTTAATTAATAGTACCTCAACATTATTTGATTGATTTATGCTAGTTGAGGTCCTATAATTATTTTGAAAAAACATGATAATTAGTTAATATAATTAATTATATAGTTAAGTCATATGTTCCTCTTAGGACAATATGCGTTTCCATATACCTTTAGAGAACATAGATGTAGGAATCACATAGATCTATCCAAACCTTCTGATGAGATAAAACTTTTTCTAAAAATCCCTCATTCTTAATCTAATTAAGAATTATTTCAAGCTATAAAGAAAAACCAATTTGTTGAATTTTTCTTTCCTTCTACCAACGGTTGAATTATGTGTAGCCCTTTACTGTAGTGCAGTAAGCCGTGTTAGCGAGGAGTGCTATGGTAAAGTAAGTTGTAATTCAATTGACATGACGATGAAGGTAGCCATATAAAAGGGTTATGCTAGATTAACGTGGTTGTCTAGATTAACTAGGGACTGCATTAGTTTGACATAATTAAATTCTATGAACATCTTTGATTGGTAGGTTAGACTTGACACACGACGATTTGGAATTCGCGAGATTAACTTAGGTCATTATCAAGTGTGAGGAAAATTAATTTAGGGTCATATAATGGATATGATTGATTGTGATCTACCTTTGCGCAAATATAATCGAGCTAGATTAACTACGGGTTATATTTGTCTATTAGACCTAAAGCCCATTAAAGAAAAATCGGTTTTCTCGTTTGTCTACTAGAGGGAAGTGGAACTCGATAAAATTAGCGGGAGAACAATTAAATAACATAAGTCCAAACATTTAACTGTAAAATTCATTTAATATGAATCTCTAATAATCCTCTTCTCTAAACTTCTCAGATAATCATGTCTAAGAATCCCATAGTGTCAATCCTCGACAATAAACTCAATGGCCCTAATTACCTAGATTGGTTGCGTAGTCTTAAACTTGTGCTAACCGTTGAAGGGCGTCTCTATGTCTTTAATGAGAGACTTCCTGCCACTATACCCGACACTGCGACCGATGATGAAAAGGAAACTTATGAATCATGAAAGAAAGATGACACTCATGCTAGGCGCTACATGATAGCCGCCATGGAGCCCGCGCTTGTGAAGAAATATGAGTCTCACTTACATTCTTTCGATTTGGGGATCGTGCATGTATACGCAGCGGAATTTAAATTTTTTTACATCGAACTAGTTTCGATTACATGCATAACTAATCACATAGTCAACGTACCTTAACGCTTCCGCCATACATATGGTAATTATCGATTTAATTGTAAAATACATAAAACCGAAAATCACGAAACATGCTTATTCTTAATTTCAAAAAATCGAAACATGTAATCACGTATTACTCATGCTTGCAAATTAATAATCATACAAACATGTTCGAATCGAATTACGAAAGTTCCGATTTAATTACCTCTTGTAGCGTGTGATTTCGACGAATCGAAATCCTATAACGAGTCACGTACAAGCTGCAAATTACCAATCCACGGACTGCAATTCACGGCTGGAACAAGCTGATCCAGCAAGCGACGAATGGCAACGAACGGCAGCAGCAGCGGCGGCGCGTGGCAGCGGCAGCGGCGGCGCGTGAGCGGCGGTGCGGCGCGTGCGGCGGTGCGCGGATTCGTCGGGGCAGCAGCTCCTCTCCAATTAGGTTTCACCTCGTATTTTCGACCCACTCGAACTACAGCACTAGATGTAAACGAGTTAGATAACAACACAAATAAAAACGAAGGAGAAAGAAGAGGAAACCGGCGGTGTTTCCGGCGGTGGTCGGCGGTGGCGCGTGAGCGGCAGCAACGGCCGAAGAGGGCTGAGCGGCTAGGGTTTTTGGTGCTGAAAATCTGATCTCAAAACTCTTTTTGAGGTCTATTTATACTTAGGGTTTTCAACCCTAGTGGGCTTAAGTCATTGGGCTTGACCACTGATGCATTAAGCCCATTCCCTCGTCGGCCTCGTTTCTAATAAACGATCGTCCACAAAATTATAACAAAATTATATTTGTGACGAGCTCAAAGTCCTCGTCGATACGAGTGCCTCTTCGAAATTTCCAATTTCCAAAATTGGAAACTTCCACTTCAGTGGACTTGCTAAATCGGGAAACTTCCCAATTTAGAAAGTTCACTAAATTCCACATTTCTCTCTTTCTCCACGTTTATTCCAATTCGCAATTCACAATTACGAATCTTGGATTCAATCATATCGACATCCAATCGTTCAAAGATTAACACATTAATCTATGCTTGTTGTTATCAAGGATCTATATTACACGAGAAGTGCGACCCTCAATGGTTCAGGTGTATGCTAGCCGTGGGCTCACAACTCTTTGTGATTCGAACAACACATTGTTCTTATACGAACTCCTCCCAAGAGTCCCGATTAGAGTAAAACTCATTTTACCTAATCCCGATCAAATCGGTGCCCAACGAATCAAGATTGGCGTCTAGCAACTACGCATCATGATTCCCTAGATACAAATGAAGTGCCTGCAAGAACCTTATGATATAGTTAGCGTACAGTACGATCCCTTCGTAGCACATGTCCCGATTGAACTAGAGGCATTGGTTCACCGAGACCTCTTATAAAGTTCAATAACCGTGCGAACGTTCTAGGTATTATAAATCCGTTCGTGTGTGACTTAGGGAAACACATTTCCCTAATCACCCCACTATCAACTCTGGCCAGAGATTCCATGGATTATAAACCGTCAGAACACACAGGACATCCATGACTACTCAAGCGCTCGAATCCCCTACTACAATGCACAGACTTCACACTAGATTTCGGATTGCACGAACGTTGGCCCTTGGAGCGGTCCGCGGTGGGACTCAGGGACAGGTCACGATACAATCGGTCCTCTAGTGAAGTCACGGTGATGTCTGGGTCTTAAGGACTAATGGTGTACAACAATATCTTAGAAACCTATTACTCGATGAATGAGAACCACTTATAGATTTCTAGGGCGAGGGAGTTCAGTGAACTCATCCAGTATGAGCACCCACTCAAGTATGCCGATGTCACAACACCGAGGACTGATGAGACGCAGTACACATACACTAAGTGCTAGTCTCAAAAGGGAAAGGCCGGTATCCTCATTATTGGCGTAACCCATCGACTAGGAACAAGGTTTAACAGTTACATTACATTGCTGAGTTATCTCACGATTCTACTAGATCAACTCACAGTAATAGAGTAACTCGTTAGGACTATATCTATGCTGCTTGCATGGGATAACAGATATAGAATGCCAAATAAGATATTTTATTATTACGAACGAAAAACGATTGTTTTATTACAAGGAAAAGAGAAAGACCACAGCCACAAGTTGGCTTGCCGGTCACCTACTCTAACAATCTCCCACTTGACCTAAAGCCAACTACTCATAAATCTAAGTCCCATCGACTCTCGATGTTTCTCGTGGACTGATCCTGACAATGGCTTGGTGAAGGGATCTGCAATATTGTCCTCCGAGGTGACTCTGTCTAGCTTGACTTCACCTCTCTCTATGATCTCTCGGATCACATGGTATTTTCTCAACACGTGCTTCGACTTCTGATGAGCTCTTGGTTCCTTAGCTTGCGCTACGGCTTCGTTGTTATCGCAGTACAGCCGTACTGGATCGCTAGCGTTCGGAAATACACCCAACTCTTGGATGAATTTCC
This sequence comes from Erythranthe guttata, assembly GCF_000504015.1. Next base: position 38,632 of record NW_012193638.1, read on the forward strand.
TAATCCATGACCCTTCCTTTGAAGCATCTGATGCTGCAATATATTCAGCCTCGGTGGTGGAATCAGCCGTCGTGCCTTGTTTGGAACTCTTCCAACACACGGCACCCCCGTTGACTTTGAATATATACCCCGAGTTTGACTTCGAGTCATCCACGTCCGATTGAAAACTAGAATCCGTGAAGCCTTCTATTTTCAACTCGGTATCCCCATAGACCAAAAACAAATCTCGAGTTCTTCGCAAGTACTTGAGAATGTCCTTCACAGCCTTCCAATGGGCTGGGCCGGGGTCAGACTGATATCTGCTTGTGACGCTCACAGCATACGCAATATCAGGTCGTGTACACAGCATGCCATACATTATGCTTCCTATAGCGGATGCATAGGGTGTCCTTTTCATCTCCTCGATTTCCATTTGCGTTTGAGGACGCATGGATTTCGAGAGACGAACCCCATGGGACATTGGCAAGAATCCCTTCTTGGATTCTTCCATGCTAAACCGTTTAAGAACGGTGTCTATGTACATGGATTGGGACAAGCCAAGCAATCTCCTCGATCTATCTCTATAGATCCGTATTCCCAATACGTAGGATGCTTCTCCCAAATCCTTCATCGAGAAACGTGTGGATAACCATACTTTAGTCGACTGCAACATCCCTACATCATTCCCAATGAGTAGTATGTCATCAACATAAAGTACAAGGAAAGTCACTGCACTCCCACTAACCTTCTTGTAGACACAAGGTTCCTCCGGGTTTTTCACAAATTCAAACTCTTTGATAGTTGTGTCGAACCTTTTGTTCCAACTACGGGATGCTTGTTTCAATCCATAAATGGATCGCTGGAGTTTGCAAACCTTTTGCTCATCTCCAGAAGATATGAAGCCTTCCGGCTGCGCCATGTAAATTTCTTCCTCAATGTCCCCATTAAGGAAAGCGGTCTTCACATCCATTTGCCATATCTCGTAGTCATACCACGCAGAGATGGCCAGCAAAATCCTAATGGACTTAAGCATAGCAACTGGAGAGAAGGTTTCCTCATAGTCAACTCCTTGCTTTTGAGTATAATCCTTCGCTACCAATCTAGCCTTGTAGGTCGATACCTTTCCATCTACTCCAATTTTCTTCTTATAGATCCACTTGCAGCCTATGGGAACGATTCCCTCGGGTGGATCTACCAAGGTCCATACCTTGTTGGAGTACATAGAGTCCATTTCGGATTTCATGGCATTAAGCCAATGTCCCTTGTCTGTATCCGATACAGCTTCGTTGAAAGTTCTAGGATCACATCCTTGGTCAACTTCATCAACGAGGAATAACCTATCGGGCGCTCTCCGAACTCTTTCGGATCTACGCAGCGATGGTTCAGGAGGTATGTTAGTGGTTTGTTGAATTGGTTCATTATCTGATTGTTGTGCTTGAACTTCAGATTGTGGTTCTCGAACTTCTTCGAGATCAACTACACTGCCCTTTCTATCCGATAGAAATTCCTTCTCAAGGAACACGGCATTTCTCGAGACGAACACCTTTGCCTCGGAAACATAGTAGAATTCGTATCCCATGGAATCCTCGGGATACCCCACAAAATAGCATAGGTCGGATTTTGTATCCAACTTATCTCCCACTAGCCGCTTCACGTAAGCGGGACAACCCCATATCCTAATATGTTTAAACGTGGGTTTCTTGGAGTGCCAAAGTTCATAAGGTGTGGAGTTAACTGCTTTGGTATTAACCCTATTCAGCAAATACACGGCAGTTAGGAGTGCATGACCCCACAGGTATCAAGGATCTATATTACACGAGAAGTGCGACCCTCAATGGTTCAGGTGTATGCTAGCCGTGGGCTCACAACTCTTTGTGATTCGAACAACACATTGTTCTTATACGAACTCCTCCCAAGAGTCCCGATTAGAGTAAAACTCATTTTACCTAATCCCGATCAAATCGGTGCCCAACGAATCAAGATTGGCGTCTAGCAACTACGCATCATGATTCCCTAGATACAAATGAAGTGCCTGCAAGAACCTTATGATATAGTTAGCGTACAGTACGATCCCTTCGTAGCACATGTCCCGATTGAACTAGAGGCATTGGTTCACCGAGACCTCTTATAAAGTTCAATAACCGTGCGAACGTTCTAGGTATTATAAATCCGTTCGTGTGTGACTTAGGGAAACACATTTCCCTAATCACCCCACTATCAACTCTGGCCAGAGATTCCATGGATTATAAACCGTCAGAACACACAGGACATCCATGACTACTCAAGCGCTCGAATCCCCTACTACAATGCACAGACTTCACACTAGATTTCGGATTGCACGAACGTTGGCCCTTGGAGCGGTCCGCGGTGGGACTCAGGGACAGGTCACGATACAATCGGTCCTCTAGTGAAGTCACGGTGATGTCTGGGTCTTAAGGACTAATGGTGTACAACTATATCTTAGAAACCTATTACTCGATGAATGAGAACCACTTATAGATTTCTAGGGCGAGGAAGTTCAGTGAACTCATCCAGTATGAGCACCCACTCAAGTATGCCGATGTCACAACACCGAGGACTGATGAGACGCAGTACACATACACTAAGTGCTAGTCTCAAAAGGGAAAGGCCGGTATCCTCATTATTGGCGTAACCCATCGACTAGGAACAAGGTTTAACAGTTACATTACATTGCTGAGTTATCTCACGATTCTACTAGATCAACTCACAGTAATAGAGTAACTCGTTAGGACTATATCTATGCTGCTTGCATGGGATAACAGATATAGAATGCCAAATAAGATATTTTATTATTACGAACGAAAAACGATTGTTTTATTACAAGGAAAAGAGAAAGACCACAGCCACAAGTTGGCTTGCCGGTCACCTACTCTAACAATCAAGGCTCATCTCGATAGCATGTATAGTGAGAATATTAGGGCATCAATGTACGCGGCTACAAAGGAGTTGATCACTGCGAGACTGCGCGAAGGGACTTCGGTCCATGAGCACTGTCTCAAAATGATCACTCTCCTTGAAAAGCTAGTGAATCTCGATGTCACCCTCCCTCTCTCGTTGGATTTGATCCTGTTGTCTCTTCCTAGTTCCTATGAATCGTTCATAGTGAACTTCAACATGAACAAACTAGATCCTCCATTGGATGAGTTAATGAACATGTTGGTCAGTTTCGAGTCCACCATTAAGAAAGAGAAGTCAGTTCTCATTGCTGCTACTTATGGAAAGAAGAGTTCTTCCCAAAAGAAGAGAAAGGAAAGAGTTCCCTTCCCAAACAACAAGTTTGAAGTGGATGAAGGTAGTGGGGGCCTAAGGCAAAGGTCAACAAGCAAGTTGATGATGCTTGCCATCATTGTGGAAAGAAAGGACATTGGCGCCGCAGCTGCAAGACTTACCTAAAGCAGAAACGTTCTGAAAAGGGTACATATTTCATTGACGTAAATTTGTCTGTCAATTCTTCTTCTTGGGTATTGGATATGGGTTGTGGCTCACACTTATGTAATGATTTGCAGCTAATGACAAGAAGTAGAAAGCTTAGAGCGGGTGAGACCTATGTAAGAATGGGGAATGGAGCAAGAGTTGCTGCTGAAGCCATTGGCACGATTTACTTAAATGTTTTGGATTCTAGTTTTCCTATTGTTTTGAACGATTGTTTATTTGTTCCGTCTCTCATTAGAAACCTTATTTCTATTTATCTATTAGATATTGAAGGTTTTACTTTTGTTTTTGGAAATTCGATTTGCATTATACAAAAGAATGAAAATTTGATTTGCAAGGGACGACTATTAAACAACTTATATGAACTACATCCAAGTGAAATACCCATTAATGTTATATCAGCAAAACGTAAGGATATATATCAAAACCCCGAACAACTTTGGCACGCTAGATTAGGTCATGTCTCTTTAAGAAGGATGAACAATTTTGTTAGTGAATGATTGTTCACTTTGGATGACGTGAAATCACTACAAACTTGTGAATCTTGCCTTAAAGGGAAAATGACCAAGTCACCCTACAAAGGAAAAATGGAGCAGGGCGAAGGTCTTTTGGATTTGATCCATACAGACGTATGTGGTCCACTAAGTGTTAGTGTGAAGGGTGGATACAACTACTTCGCTACCTTTACCGACGATTATTCTAGGTATGGGTACGTGTACTTAATGAAGTACAAGTCCGAAACATTTGGAAAGTTCAAAGAGTTTAGACACGAAGTAGAGAAGGAACTCGGACGAAGTATTAAGAAACTACTATCCGATCATGGTGGAGAATACTTGAGCATCGAGTTCATTGACTATCTAAAAGAGAATGGAATACAATCTCAACGGACTTCACCAGGAACTCCTCAACTTAATGGAGTTTCCGGGCGTCGGAATAGAACCTTGTTAGACATGGTTCGATCTATGATGGGGTTCACCAACTTACCGGCATACTTGTGGGGTCATGCACTTCGCACTGCCGCGTATTTGCTGAATAGATTTAACACCAAAGCAGTTAAATCCACACCTTATGAACTTTGGCATTCCCGGAAACCCAACTTCAAACATATTAGGATATGGGGTTGTCCCGCTTATGTGAAACGATTAGTGGGAGAAAAGTTGGATAGTAAATCCGACTTGTGCTACTTTGTGGGGTATCCCGAAGACCCAATGGGATACGAATTCTATTATGTCAAGGAAGCAAAGACGTTTTTTTTGAGAAATGCCACCTTTTTGGAAAAGGAGTTTCTATCCGATAGAAAAGGCAGCATGATAGAACTTGAAGTAGTTCAAGAACCGCAAAGTGAAGTTCAAGCGCAAGAACAAGTAATCGAACCAATACAACAATCCACTAATATACCTTTTGAACCTACAGTGCGTAGATCCGAAAGAGTTTGGAAAATGCTGGATAGGTTATTCCTCCTCGAAAATGATGAAGATCATGTTGATCTTGGACAAGATCCAAGAACATACAATGAGGCCGTATTGGATGCAGACATGGGACATTGGCTAACTGCCATGAAATCCGAAATGGACTCCATGTACTCCAACAAGGTTTGGACCTTGGTAGATCTACCTAAAGGAATAGTTCCCATAGGCTGCAAGTGGATCTATAATAAGAAAATTGGAATGGATGGAAAGGTAGCGACCTATAAAGCTAGATTGGTGGGGAAAGGATATACTCAAAGGCAAGGTGTTGACAATGAATAAACCTTTTCACCAGTCGCGATGCTGAAGTCCATTAGAATTTTGCTGGCCATAGCTGCGTGGTACGACTACGAGATATGGCAAATGGATGTGAAGACCGTTTTCTTTAATGGAGACATTGAGGAAGAAATTTACTTGGCGCAGCCGGAAGGCTTCATATATTCTGGAAGTGAGCAAAAAGTTTGCAAACTCTAGCGATCCATTTATGGATTGAAACAAGCATCCCGTAGTTGGAACATTAGGTTCGACTCAACGATCAAAGAGTTTGATTTTGAGAAGAGCCCGGATGAACCTTGTGTATACAAGAAGGTTAGTGGGAGGGCAATAAAATTTTTGGTGCTTTATGTTGATGACATTCTACTCATTGAGAATGATGCAGGAATGTTGCAACAAACGAAATCATGGTTGTCCACACGTTTCTCAATGAAGGATTTGGGAGAATTATCTTACATATTAGGAATACGAATCTATAGAGATAGAACAAGAAAGATGCTTGGCTTATCCCAAAGCCTGTACATAGACACCGTTATGAAATGATTTAGTATGGAAGAATCCATGAAGGGATTATTGCCAATGTCCCATGGGGTTCATCTCTCGAAATCCATGTGTCCCCAAACACCTAGTGAGATCGAGGAGATGAAAATGATGCCTTATGCTTCTGCCATAGGAAGCATAATGTATGGCATGCTATGTACGAGACCTGATATTGCGTATGCTGTGAGTGTCACAAGCCGATATCAGTCTAACCCCGGCCCGGTTCACTGGAAGGCCGTGAAAGATATCCTCAAGTACTTACGAAGGACTAAGGATATATTTTTGGTCTATGGGGGTGCCGAGTTGCAATTACAGGGCTTTACCGACTCTAGTTTTCAATCGGATGTGGATGACTCAAAGTTGAACTCGGTATTCATAATCACGCTTAATGGTGGTGCCGTGTGTTGAAAGAGTTCCAAGCAAAGCACGACGGTCGATTCCACTACCGAAGCTGAATTGATTGCAGCGTCCGAAGCTGCAAAAGAAGAAACTTGGATAAGGAAGTTCATCCAAGAGTTGGGTGTCATTCCTAATGCTAATGATCTAGTACCGTTGTACTGTGGTGCAAGCTAAGAAGCCAAGATCTCATCAGAAGTCCAAGCATATTCTGAGGAAGTATCGTGTGATCCGAGAGATCATTGATAGAGGTGAAGTTAAAGTAGAACGAGTCTCCTCGGAAGAGAACGTTGCAGACCTTTTCACGAATCCTTTACCAAGGTCGGTCCACGAGAAACATCGAGAGTCGATAGGATTACGATTCATGGGTAGTTGGCTTTAGGTCAAGTGGGAGATTGTTAGAGTAGGTGACCAACAAGCCAACTTGTGGCTGTGGTCTTTCATATTTATTATTGTAATAAACAAACCTTTTTCGTATTAATGATAAAACACCTTGGCATTCTATATCTCTGTCCATTTGTCACAAGCATAGATATAGTCCTTATAGTTATTACAAGTACGAGTAATTTATCGTTAGGATCGTGAGATATTTACTTTAGTATTATAACTGTTAAACGTGTTCCTAGTCAAAGGGTTACGCCACTAATGAGGATATCAGCCATTCCCATTAAGAGACTAGCACTTAGTGTTTGTGTACTGCATCTCATCAGTAGACGGTATTGTGATATCGGCATGCATAAGTGGGTGCTCGTAAGTTGACGAGTTCAATGAACTCCCTCACCCTAGAAATCTATAAGTGGTTCTCAATAATCGAGTAGAGATATCGATGGTATAGTTGTACACCATTAGTCCTTATGACCTAGACATCACCGTGACTTCAGTAGAGGACCAGCTGTATTGTGACCTGTCCCTAAGTTCCACTGAGGACCGCCCCAAGGGCCAGTGTTCGTGCAACCCAAAATCTAGTGGGAGGTCTGTGCATTGTAGTCGGGGATTCGATCGCTAGAATAGTCTTGGATGTCCTGTGTGTTCTCATAGTTTGTAATCTCTAAGTCTCTGGCCAGAGCTGACTAAGTGATGATTAGAGAATTCGATTCTCTAAGTCATGCACGTAACGATTACGACACTTAGAACGACCGCACAGTAATTGAACTAGTAAGGAGGTCTCGATGAACCAACGACTTTTGTTCAATCGGGACATATGAATCGAAGGGATCGTACTATACGCTAACTATATCAAAAGGTTCTTGCAGGCACTTCATTTGTATCTAGGTTATCATGACGCGTAGTTGCTAGACGCCAATCTTGATTCGTTGGGTGATCAAGGTGTAACGAGCTTCATCTTAATCGTAACCCTAAGGGACGAGTTTTGAACACAAAGGGTTGTGGGCCCACGACTAGCTTACACCTGAACCATCGAGGGTCACACTGCTCGTGCACATGAGATCTTTGAATAAACGGTCAGAGATAAAAATGTTTTATCTTTGCATGATTGGAAGTCAATATGATTGGGTCCAACACTCGTAATTTGGACTTATGAATGAGAATAAGAAAAGGAAAAGAATAGGTGAACATCTTAGTGGACTTTCAAAATCAGGAAGTTTCCAAATTTAGAAAGTGCATTGAATTAGGGTTTCCACTTTTAGAAAGTTGGAAATTGAGAATTGGCATTCGTAACGACGAGGACATTATAATGATTCCAAAAATATAATCGTTACAATTTTTCGATCATTGAATTGAGAGAAACGAGCGAGTAAAAGAACTAATGAACTTAAGTTGTTAGGCCCGGTCCAACTTAAGCCCATTAGGGCTTTTATGCAAGACACTATAAAACTTGATTTATAGGTCTTGCACACACACTTAACACACAACCCTAACCAAACCCTAGCCGCTCATCTCTCTCTCTCGGCCGATCTCTCGCGCGGCCACCACCGCCGCTGCGCCGTCCATTCGCCGGAATCGGCCTCCCCTTGGCCGATTAATCATGGTAGATCCTTTACCTTCTATTCTTTCCGTTTATTTTAACTACTGCATATCTAGTGCCACGTTTTAGTAGATTGAAGTATACGAGGTGAAATCCGAGAGGAGCAAGATCGAAGAATCGAAGAATCGAGGAGCAGCCCCGAGCCAGCGACGCACACGCCTCCACGCGCCGCCCGAAGACAGCGCGTGAACCACACGCGCTGCCGTTGCTCACGCCGCCGCTGCCCCGGGTTGCACGGATTGGTTTCTGTGGCAATCTTGCTTCGTTTCGTGTGCCTACCTCACGCTTCAAGAGGTAAAGTTTCGAATCCGTAATTATTCGATTCATTTTAATTTAGATCAAATATGTATGTTCGTATCGTAAATATATTGTTTGAATTTATGTATGTTATGTGATTACATGAAATTCGTTATTTACTGCGAGCATGATTAATTGATTTAATACGAGTATGCTAGTTGATTTAATGTTTATTAAATAATTCGCATGTATGTTGTTTTTAATTTCGCTGGAAGCGCAAAAGTACGCAATTAATTGTTTACAATTATCGGGCATGTGATTATGTGATTTAAATTTGTTTAATTCGCATAAAATTTTTGTTTTCCGCTGCGTACACGTGTCTGATTCCTAACAGTAATGTCTAACCTTGAACTTTACGCTTTATTTTACAGGCTTTCATACTGTGAAAATTAATTTAATTTTATTTTTTTCAATTTAAGTAATCATGGTCTTATTGAACATTTTTACTCTATGTATCAATTTATCTCATTGGAACAGACATGATGATATAAGAACTACAGAAAGACGGATACCTTCACTCTTGTGCGAAGAGCTTCTCAAAAAAATCGTTTTGGCTTTACTAGCGAATATAACATTAAATAATGAATTCTATCCGATTTTTAGTTTGTTCTGGTTAATTCAAGAATATAAAAACATAAATTTTACTTTCTTCACTATTCTATAAACTTGTTATGGTAAGTTACACAACGAAGGCTGCTGCTAAAAAATATGCTTTGTTTGCCATTTTTATTTTTTTCTCAATATCAGAGCTTTTGATATTTTATGAAGCAACGTAATTTATATTGTCAAGATTCTGTTATATTAAATATGGATACATGACCATATACAGTTGCAACCATGACACTAGCTCTACTAATTCAAAAACTATATATACATATCCTTATTCCAGTGAACAAAATATAGAATAAGATTATTTGTAACAGTTTCTTAACATTTATTTATGTACCTTGGGACAGAAAAAAGTAATATTACTAAGATTATGTATTCATTCATAACAGATACTAAAACCCAATTTTACTTGTCAGTTCAATTAAAAATTAAAATAAACAAAAAAATAAGAAGAAACAAAATCTCTCATAAACAAATTACTGTACGCTAGAATAATAGTCTCTCGTAATTAAATACATTATTAACTGTTACAGTTTGCTAGATAATAAAATGAATTTATTTCAGGAGCACATGATTCATCATAAACACATTAAAATTAAAATAATTAATGACAAGAATAGTGAATGTGTAAGTTTAACAGTTAACTTTTGTTTCTTATAAAACTTTCGAATTCACATTAAAGCACAAGCACCAATATCAGAAGATAAAAAAAATAACTTACAAATACCAAGAAAGTAACTGACACAAGAAATTTATCTATTTATTAGGACAAATAAAAGTAACAGACATATAATGATTTCAAGTTTAAGTAGGGGCAGTGGAAATGAAAAGGCATTTATTTATCACACTCACAACAACTTTTAGTATATATTGACACTCTAAAGAGTGGCATACTCACCAAAAATCCTGGGATGTTTCTCCACTTTCATATTTTCTACAGGGTAGGGTAGAAGAATTTCATTGTAGTAAATTTAGTTAGGGGAGGTTGACATACTATTAATCTTTCTCAAAATACGTTTTGAAGTTTTATTAATGACCCACAAATTCTTTTTTATGCATGACGATTTGTTTCATTGATCATTTCCATGTAGACTTCCCATTTTAATATTAATTCGTTGCGTTTGTAACCTTTGAAACAAAATAAAATCTCTGTCCCTTTATTTATTCGATTATGCACAATATAATCACTATCTCCTAAACTTAAATTACATTATGCCCGTTATTCACTTCAATCTCACATTTAAAACTTATTAATTTTTTTTTCTTTTCAGCGCATACACGGCATGGCTTTCCTTTTTTCAGTAAATTTTTATTTTTTGTCCAACTGCTGGTCCCATGAGATTATTTGACTTAGTTCCTTTATCAAATTTAAATGATGTTTTCCTTTCTTACACAATTCTGTCGAATTAATTTGTTTCATGCAATTTCATATGTATAACATATCATCAAAACATGACAACAACGAAAGATGCCTGAAGATTCAACAATTACTTTAAGGTCTTTACATGTAGACCAAAAATCATGGACAATTCTTCTAAGAGTATTAAGACCTGGGAGTGAAATAGCATGTGGAACAAATTTATCGTCAAGGATAAGGAAAATGATCATGGTTGATGAAGAAGTAATCACACTTTCTTACAACAATGTTTTTGAGAAAGAGAATGCTATAATATCATGTTGCAACACATTATTTCACAGGGAACGAGGATTGGAGTCGTAATTTTCAAAGATGAAATCCAACAATTCAATCATATATTTGAGAATCACAAATCATATGCTATCTCTAATGGACAAGTCCAACAGAGTAACCAGGATTACTTCAATGCACACTCATTAATGGAGTTGGTCCTCAAGAAGTACACAACCGTCAAGAAAATTGGTGAAACTATCAACATATATAGTACTATAGTCTACAACATTATGAAGTTTACAGACATAGATTCAACTATTCACAACATGAAAGCAATAGGTACGAAGATTCAAACCAATAAGCTCATAAATGCATTATTATTTATTACAAACAAAATTCAATGCTTCTTCTCTCAGATGTCTGTGGAATTGTTATCAAGGTCAAGGAGAAGAAAAAAACACATACTGCAAGAGAGACTACTAAATATGTGTGAGAAATAACACTAATGGACAATGAGTAAGTAATGCATTAACGTAAATTTATTAATATGTTTCATTTTATTAAATTTGGTTAGTACAGATGTCACTCGGTGATAGTTTCACTTTGGGAGGACACGGCAGCAAATGAAGGAGGTGAACTTCAAGAAATTGCAGCTGAAATTCCCGTCATTTCACTAGCATAGTTCACGGCCAGAAAATACCAAGGTAATTAATTAGTAGCTGTAATATCAAAATCAGGTTTTAACATAATCTCTAACGTATAAATATATTTATTTGGTGAATTACAGTTACAACAACAATGGCGTCGATAATGCAGATTTACCCATCAAATGATGAAGTTCAACATCTTCAAGCATGGTATATGACCATACAATTCAATATATAAAATCAAAGTTCATGTTAACGATTTTTTTTCTTTATTCACAGGTTAGCCCAAATTAACGATTGATTGAAAATACAAGCATTAGCAATGAAGGAAAGGATAAAAAAGGCAAACAAAATTACACTTCATGAGATAATACATAACAAAATTTTACTATCTGAGGTGAGATTCAAAATAAATGAGTTAACATGTCCACATGTGATTAAAATCAAGCTAACTGGTATTTTCTACTTTATAGGATGAATATTATTTTTTCAAAGCTACTGTTAATAAGGTAAAAAATAAATCATACATCTGGTATGATTCATGCACAAAATGTCATTCAGCAATCTCCAAGAATGGTGATACAATGGCTTGCAGAAAATGCAACATCGAAGCTTCGGAAACAACACCGAGGTACAAGATTACAAAAATTATCATTTTTAGAAAAATACCACTACCATTAACTTAAATTATTAATTAAAAATATAAAAATATATTACAGATACAGGTTGCTTCTAAATGTCACTCAAGAAAATGAGAGAGCACTTATTACTATATTTGAAGAAGCAACAATGTTGTACGGTGGATGTCGAGTCAATGAATATTTGATGTCAGTGGATAAGGTAACAAAAACAATTATACTCATCATTTCAAACTTCATTCATTTATAAACTTATTTCTTTTAAACACAATACCATATTACGACTATTACTAAAAAAATATGTTTCTCTTTTCCAATTTCAGGAAGAAAATGATTCTAAATACTTCAGGGGATTGAGCTTACAAACATGAATGGAGTTTCAATTTCTCATTGCAGTTAACAAGAAGGCAAAGATTGTTAATGGTCAACTCAATGTTGTGGCTGAAGCGATTGAAAAAATACAACTCGAAAAACAAAAGCCTGCAAAACATGTTGACAAGATTGTCCAACGAAAAAAAATCAAAACCCTTCAAGATGAAGACGAAATACTGATGGGTACCTCGAAGGCCAAAAATTCCAACACTACAACGAAGAGGTGACAAACAAAGAAAAAGATAAATTGCGATGAAAACGTCTACATTTCCAGTGATGATGATGAGACGATACAACAATTATTCAACAAAATAAAAAAGAAGTCAAATTCAACATGTGGAAGCAAAGATGTTCAATTCATTCAAGTGAAAAAGGAGAAATCGTTATATTGATGAAAGATGGGATACAAACTTATGTACATTGGTTGATTTTGCATAACGTTGTAATTTCAACACTTCTTATTTCAAGCAAATAAACAATAAAGAACTTCTTCTCATTTCATGTAAACATCAACAAATATGTTAGCATTACGTACATTGATTAGTAGATTTCAAAGAATTTCATCATACCCACGACAATTGTTGATTGAGTGCGGTAAAACAAACACATATCAATGCATTTTAACAAATAAATATAAAAAACCATTAATTTTCCTAATATTATTCCATCATAGAATACTTCTTATGCTGGACATTTATATGAGACTTGGGATTCCATACTTGACTATCAAAGACGAAATGACTATACACGTGCAACGCAAGTGTTCTTTTCTAGTGTGTATATATGGACAAATACCTCGATAGAATGCATCGCACCTATATCTACCTTGAACAGAAATTTCCCGTTGATGAAGGCATCAAATTCTTTAGGAATTGTATCGGTGAATAATCCTATAAAAATGTGATGAGCAAGTATTGTATGAAAATAAATACATAGAATTAGTGGAATATATCGATTGCATGATATAGGTTATGTTACTTTATGTATGTCGCCAATAAGTTATGTTGCTCACTTACCCAAGATTTTACTAACCACTTTATCAAACATCACCAACGAATTGGTTGAAGTAGTATCAAATATCAGCACTTGCACCCTATACATATACGGAATAATTTGTGAATTTTGAAACATAATAATTTATGTAATTATATGTCGATCATTTATAAATTTAAATTACCTCAGAATTGCAGCAACAATCTTTTCACATTTTGCGCAATTAAATTGCATACCTGTACGGTCTACCTTTTTGAAACATTTAGGGCAGGATGCATACCACCATTTGGTATCAATATCAACATCAATGACCTTAACAAGTAATGCAACATAGCAGTCCTAAAATAAAATTTTAAATTTAGAATAAGATGCGGAACATATGATGCGGAACATATGATTTACTTACATTTGTGAAATCAATCATATCAATGATCATCATTTGCTCCGTCTAGAACAAATCATCTGCAATTCCTACCGACCGTTGATAGCACGCTGATTGATTGCGTAAAAGGGCCACTTTGCGGCATGACTCATGAGTCTGTACATTATATATAAATATTAAACAACACATTATATCTTACATTATAAAATTCATCATTAAGATTTTTTTTATAAAAAAAATGGTACTATTAAACAAACTCACTTTTCTGTATACTTTCTATGTTCCTAGGAGGAGTTTTCATTTATCAACACTTTTGAGCCATTAAAAGAAGGGTCAATTGGATATACACCCATCATACAGAAAATTTATAGGGATAGGTCCACCCCTAAAATTCTTCCTTTGAGATACCCTCTGGAGAGGCAAAAGTACTATTGTGCCCTTAAGTGCAATTTTCGCCTAACTGCATTAGTATTTTCGCCCCTGCGTTCAACATAATGTCCAACAACATTTAACATTTTTGGGCCTGCATTCATCATTTTTATAGACTTTTTTAAACAAAAAAATATAAATGTTTATTTTATTATTATTTTTTATTTTTTATACAACATGATTTTTTTTTCTTTTGATAAATTTAGTGTACTGTAATCGACTACAAATGATTATAGTATACTATAAATTCTATGGTCATGTATAATTATATCTATCCATGACTATATATGACTACATATATGACTGTATATGACTACATATAATTGCATATTCACCTGACCCAAATCACCCATCTATATAACCACTTCTGATTAAGTTTCTACTACAGGCAAACAAAGATCTCACACTTTAGGCATTTCGGATCATCTTCAAATGAATACAAAAAAAGAAAAAAACATATAATATATAACAAAAATGAACAACATAAGAATCAAACAAAATAAAAATAAAATTAATGCAAAGAATTTTTGTTTTAATATTAATTGCTCACAGATCTTAAAAAACATAGTAGATCTGATTTTTTATTTTTTTGTATAAAAATAGTAGATCTGATTTGAGCCTCCCTCAACCAAAGAAAGAGAAGAAACTAAAACAATAACGTAGGAACCATTTCATCAAACGGAAGTAGAATGAGATTTAAAACGAATTTAAAAAAAACAAAACTTCATCCATCATGTTTATTGCATCATCAAGTCTATTCGATTTGGAAGGATCATTCAAGGTGGCGATTGGCGTGGAGCACACGAAAAGGGGAGGCGGCACAAGGTTGTGGGAGGAGTAGCTGTTGAGTGTAAATTTTACGCTCAATACGTTTACTTTACGTGGATCTTTTGTTTAGATTTAATTATATTTGTGCTTTTAATTGATTGATTTTGTGTTTTATAGGTGAAAACGAGAATTAGGTGTCCATGAAAGAAAATAGATCAAAAATAAAGAAAAAAATTGCAAATAAGGAAATAAATCGAATTGGAAGAAGGAATCTCGCCACCATTTCGAGCATATCTCTCTCATACCAACTCCAAATCAGCTGATTTTGGCGGAATTGGAAAGCTAATTTCAAGGGCTATAATTCGTATTTACGCAAAATTCCAAAATTCGGACTCGAACATGGCGAAAATCGAAGCACAAATCCTGATGGAGGAAAGTGGCGGAAATTGATTCCTATTAGGTTTCTACTACTTCCTTATCAAGAAAATGTTAGAGTAGGTGACCAACAAGCCAACATGTGGCTGTGGTCTTTCGTATTTATTATTGTAATAAACGAACCTTTATTCGTATTAATGATAAAACACCTTGGCATTCTATATCTTTGTCCCTTTGTCACAAGCATAGATATAGTCCTTACAGTTATTACAAGTACTAGTAATTGATCGTTAGGATCGGAGATATTTACTTAAGTATTATAACTGTTAAACGTGTTCCTAGTCGAAGGGTTAAGCCACTAATGAGGATATCGGCCTTTCCCATTAAGACTAGCACTTAGTGTATGTGTACTGCATCTCATCAGTAAACAGTATTGTGATATCGGCATGCATAAGTGGGTGCTCGTAAGTTGACGAGTTCACTGAACTCCCTCACCCTAGAAATCTCTAAGTGGTTCCCAATAATCGAGTAGAGATATCTATGGTATAGTTGTACACCATTAGTCCTTATGACCTAGACATCACCGTGACTTCACTAGAGGACCAGCTATATCGTGACCTGTCCCTGAGTTCCACCGAGGACCATCCCAAGGGCCAGTGTTCATGCAGTCCGAAATCTAGTGGGAGGTCTGTGCATTGTAGTCGGGGATTCGATCGCTAGAATAGTCTTGGATGTCCTGTGTGTTCTGAAAGTTTGTAATCATTCTAAGTCTCTGGCCAGAGCTGACTAAGTGATGATTAGAGAATTCGATTCTCTAAGTCATGCACGTAAGGATTACAACACTTAGAACGATCGCACCGTCATTGAACATATAAAGAGGTCTCGATGAACCAATGCCTCTAGTTCGATCGGGACATATGCATCGAAGGGACCGTACTGTACGTTAACTATATCTGAAGGTTCTTGCAGGCACTTCATTTGTATCTAGGGAATCATGACGCGTAGTTGCTAGACGCCAATCTTGATTCGTTGGGTGATTAAGGTGAAACGAGCTTCATCTTAATCATAACTCTAAGGGACGAGTTTTGACCACAAAGAGTTGTGGGCCCACGGCTAGCTTACACCTGAACCATCGAGGGTCACACTGCTCGTGCACATGAGATCTTTGAATAAACGGTCAGAGATAAAATAGTTTATCTTTGCATGATTGGAAATCAATACGATTGAGTCCAACATTCGTAATTTGGAATTACGAATGAGAATAAGAAAAGGAAAAGAATAGGCGAACGTTGTAGTGGACTTTCTAAATCGGGAAGTTTCCAAATTTAGAAAGTGCACTGAACTAGGGTTTCCACTTTTAGAAAGTTGGAAAACGAGAATTGACACTCGTAATGATGAGGACTTTATAATGATTCCGAAAATGTAATCGTTGCAATTTTTCGGTCATTGGATTGAGAGAAACGAGCAAGTAAAAGTACTAGCGAACTTAAGCTGTTGGGCCCGGTCCAACTTAAGCCCGCTAGGGTTTTATGCAAGACACTATAAATACAAGATTTATAGGTCTTGCACAAAAAAGTGAAAACCCTAACCCTAGCAGCCGTTCTCCCTCTCTCTCTTGCCCTCTCCCCGCGGCCGTCACCGGCGCCGTCGCCGTAACTTCACCGGAATCGGCCGTTTGTCGGCCGATTGTTTCGGTAGTTTCTTTCCTTCTCTTTTTCTTCCGTTTTTCTAACTATTACGTGTCTGGTGCCATGTGTTTAGTAGATCAAAGTATACGAGGTGAAATCCGAGAGGAGAAAGATTGAAGATCGAAGAATCGCGGAGCAGCGCACGAGCCGAAGCCGCACGCTACCCCACGCGCCGCCCCGGAAGACCGCGCGTGAGATTCACGCGCCGCCGTTGCCATCTCACCGCTGCTGCCCCGATTGTACGGATTGGTTTCCGTAGCAATCTCGACTTGCTTAGCGCTCCTACCTCACGCTTCAAGAGGTAAACACACGAACTCGAAGTTCTTGTTTCGTTTACGTTTAAACACTATATATTCATGTTTGCTTTCGTATGATTTTATGTGATTATGTGTAATCGTTTTAAATCATTGCGAGCATGTTATTTGGTTTGAACGCGAGCATGTTAATTAATTTAAATTCGGTTAGATTAATTAGCATATATGTTGTTATTTAATTTCGCTGGAAGCGCAAAGGTACGCAATTAATTTATTAATATTATCGGGCATGTGCTTATGTGTTTTAAACTCGATTAATTCGCATAAAAATATTTGTTTTCCGCTGCGTACGCGTGCCCGAAACCCAACAGTGGTATCAGAGCTCGTTGCGCAATTGATTGCGTTCGTATTAATATGCTATGATTTTATGCATGTTCGATTTATTAAAGTTGTGATTGTTGTATTATGTAATTGGGAGTTTTCGTAAGTTTAAAATATTTTTGAAATATTGTTTAGAATTTTTCCAGCTTTAAAATTGTTTGAAATTGGAAAAACGGATCTGAAATTATTTTTTAAATGTCGGTTTTCAATTATTCGGATCGAACCGGTCGAACCGGCCGGTTCGATGGTTGTGCACGATCCAATTGACCGAATCCAAGTGGATTCGGGTCGGTCAGACCGGTTCTCGGTCCGACTGACCCGGCCCACTGATTTGGGTCAATTGGACCGGGCAGAACCGGACCGCTTCGGTCCTAACCGGTCAGACCGGTCGGCCGAACCGGTTCACTGAAAATAAAAAAAAAAAAAAAATTATTTCAGATTTCTAAAATTAAACTTAAAACAAATTGTTTTTAATTTTTGGAAAATTATTTTCAATTAATCCCAATTAGATAATTGGATCGACAATCGTCTATTTTAGTAAATATGTGTTAGATTAATTAATTAATTTAAATTGTTAAATTGATTTCAATTAATAGAACACATTCATAATTTTGATTATGATTCAACTTAATTAGTAGTACCTCAACATTATTTGAATGATTTATGCTAGTTGAGGTTCTATAATTATTTTGAAAAACTCGATAATTAATTAATGTAATTAATTATATAATTAGGTCGTATGTTCCTCTTAGGACAATATGCGCTTCCATATACCTTTAGAGAACATAGATGTAGGAATCACATAGACCAATCCAAACCTTCTGATGAGATAAAACATTTTAATAAAAATCCCTCATTCTTAATTTAATTAAGGATCATTTCAAACTATAAAGAAAAACCCAATCTGTTGAGTTATTTCTTTCCTTCTGCCAACGGTTGGATTATGTGTAGCCCTTTACTATGGTGCAGTAAGCCGTGTTAGCGGGGAGTGCTATGGTAGAGTAAGCTGTAATTCAATTGACATAGCGATGAAGGTAGCCATAGAAAAGGGTTATGTTGAATTAACGTGGTCGGCTAGATTAACTAGGGACTGCATTAGTTTGGCATAATCAAGTTCTATGAGCATCTTTGATTGGTAGGTTAGACTTGACACACGACGATTTTGATATTCGCGAGATTAACTTAGGTCATTATCAAGTGTGAGGAAAATTAATTTAGGGTCATATTTTGGATATGATTGATTGTGATCTACCTTTGGGCAAATATAATCGGGCTAGATTAACTACGGGTTATATTTGTCTATTGGACCTAAAGCCCATTAAGAAAAATCAATTTTCTCGTTTGTCTACTAGAGGGAAGTGGAACTCGATAAAATTAGTGGGAGAACAATTAAATAACATAAGTCCAAACATTTAATTGTAACAATCATTTAACGCGAATCTCTAATAATCCTCTTCTCTATATGTCTCAGATAATCATGTCTAAGAATCCCATAATGTGAATCCTCGACAATAAACTCAATGGCCCTAATTACCTAGATTGGTTGCGTAGTCTTAAGCTTGTACTAACCGTTGAGGGGCGTCTCTATGTTTTGAACGAGAGACATCCCGCCACTATACTTGACACAGCGACTGATGCTGAGAAGGAAACTTATGAAGTTTGGAAGAAAGATGACACTCATGCTAGGTGCTATATGATAGCCGCCATGGAGCCCGCACTTGCGAGGAAATATGAGTCTCACTTGCATGCTTTCGATATAAAGGCTCATCTCGATAGCATGTATAGTGAGAATATTATGGCATCGAGGTACGCTGCTACAAAGGATTTGATCACGGCAAGACTGCGCGAAGGGACTTCGGTCCACGAGCACTGTCTCAAAATGATCACTCTCCTTGAAAAGCTAGTGAATCTTGATGTCACCCTCCCGGCCGAGCTCTCGTTGGATTTGATCCTGTTATCTCTCCCTAGTTCCTATGAATCGTTCATAGTGAACTTCAACATGAACAAACTAGATCCTCCCTTGGACGAGTTAATGAACATGTTGGTCAGCTTCGAGTCCACCATTAAGAAATAGAAGTCTGTTCTCATTGCTGCTACTTCTGGAAAGAAGAGTTCTTTCCAAAAGAAGAGAAAGTAAAGAGTTCCCTTCCCAAACAGCAAGTTCGAAGTGGGTGAAGGTAGTGGGGGCCCCAAAGCAAAGGTTAGCTAACAAGTTGATGATGCTTGCCATCACTGTGGAAAGAAAGGACATTGGCGCCGCAACTGCAAGGCTTACCTGAAGCAGAAAGGTTCTGAAAAGGGTACGTATTTCATTGACGTAAATTTGTCTGTCAGCTCTTCTTCTTGGGTATTGGATACGGGCTGTGGCTCACATTTGTGCAATGATTTGCAGCTAATGACAAGAAGTCGAAGACTTAGAGCGGGTGAGACCTTTCTAAGGATGGGGAATGGAGCAAGAGTTGCTGCTGAAGCCATTTGCACAATTTACTTAAATGATTTGGATTCTAGTTTTCCTATTGTTTTGAACGATTGTTTATTTGTTCCGTCCCTCATTAGAAACCTTATTTCTATTCCTGTATTAGATATTGAAGGTTTTACTTTTGTTTTTGGAAATTCGATTTGCATTATACAAAAGAATGAGAATTTGATTTGCAAAGGAGGACTATTAAACAACTTATATGAACTAAATCCAAATGAAATACCTATTAATGTTATATCAGCAAAACGTAAGGAGATAGATCAAAACCCCGCACAACTTTGGCACGCTAGATTAGGTCATGTCTCTTTAAGAAGGATGAAACATTTTGTCA
Organism: Erythranthe guttata; assembly: GCF_000504015.1. Next base: position 58,996 of record NW_012193638.1, read on the forward strand.
CTGAAGGATTGTTCTCTTTGAAGGACGTGAAATCACTGCAAACTTGTGAATCTTGCCTTAAAGGGAAAATGACCAAGTCACCCTACAAAGGGAAAATGGAACGAGCCGAGGGTCTTTTGGATTTGATCCATACAGACGTATGTGGTCCACTAAGTGTTAGTGCGAAGGGTGGATATAACTACTTCGCTACCTTTACCGACGATTATTCTAGGTATGGGTATGTGTACTTGATGAAGTACAAGTCTGAAACATTTGAAAGGTTCAATGATTTTAGAGACGAAGTGGAAAAGCAACTCGGACTAAGTATTAAGAAGCTGCGATCCGATCGTGGTGGAGAATACTTGAGCATCGAGGTCATTGACTATCTAAAAGAAAATGGGATACAGTCCCAATGGACTCCACCGGGAACTCCTCAACTTAATGGAGTATCCGAACGTCGGAATGTTCGTGTCACGACTGATCGATCAAT
>NW_012193638.1:80674-106160 GCF_000504015.1 Erythranthe guttata
CAGACATACCCAAAAAAATTAAAAAATTGTACATATATATATAGATAGAGATGGAGATAGAGATAGAGATAGATAGACATGCATATATGTAGACGAATATTTAAGGAAGTGAAGATGCATGCCTGTTCTAAATTTTGTCCTGGTGGGTAGGCACACATAGGATTGTGTGGGGGGGGGGGCAAAAAACAAGCTTCTCTGTAGGATTTGCTATACACTAGGGGGCTTGTTCGTTAATTAATTAAATTGTATACTGGATTATGTTAATTTGAAAAAAAGGGTAAATTTTTTTTTTTTTTCCGGGGGGGGTGCCTGGTGAATTTCGACACAACACAAGCCTTGGGTCCGCCCCTGCAAACAACCACTCTATATATATTGACGTTTATACTTAAATAAAAATAAAAGATGTATCATTGTGAAGATTGCATGTCATTTTTACCTGTTACAATGGAGGTTATAGGTCATTTTTCTAACAAAAGGTGTAGCAAGTGCAAAGTGCTATTGTTTCAATTGAAGGATGCAAAGTACCAAAAACATGTAATTCAACAATGTAAAGTGCCAATTACCCTATCCATAATTCATAGATTATCAATGTAAAAATATGTTTACTAATCATTAAAATATTATATTTTTTGTTTTCCAAACTGTATAATTATCAATAAAACTCGTAAAATCAAGCTTTTCTGTAATATATTTTTCAATTCATCTAAAAAAATTGAGTTTCTATTCTTCTGATATACATGTAATATGTAATATATCGAAAATCAAACTTTCATGGAATCTTTTTTTTTTAAAGTTAGGGTAAATTACGGCCACCCCCTAAAGTAAGGTCAATTTATGAAAACCCCCTCCTCTTTGGGTAATTACAATCACCCCCTCAACTATGAGGCTTCTTACATGTTCACCTAAGAGTGTCAAATTTAGTGCAATCTTTTAGATTATATTAAATATTCTCTAGTTTGTACCTATTTTTATTACATTTGAGCTCCATATTTCCAAACAAGATGATCATAATATGTGTCTCTTGGCACATATTAAACTGTGTTCCATTAAAATGCAGTTTTTGATGCACATTTTCAGATTGTGGTGCATGCATTTTTTTCACAAAACGAGTACAAACTAGAGAACATTCCACGTAATCTAGAAGATTATCTTGAATTTCAAACTGTGAGGATGAACGTATAAGAAAATTCATAATTGAGAAATGGTTTTAATTATCCAAAGATAAGGGTCTTTTCGTAATTTGACCTTACCGGTGTCCGTATTTACCCTAAAAGGTTAAAACCCTTATTTTTGTGCAACAATTAGAAAATAAAAAAGATGACTTTGTTTCTTATATTATTTCAGTATTAGATAAAAACAAAGGAGTCACAAATAATATTTGGTTAATTATTGGAGTGCGCTAATAGCGAATCGAACGCGCGATGTATGCAAACAATGGGCAGGCTTCTCCCATTTGAGCTACAAGCAGGCTTCTCCCATTTGAGCTACAAGAATTCTCTTGAGAAATTTTGTACATTATTTATTTGATGCGTTTTCTACAAGTTAGAGGCCCTAAAAATTAGGAATTTTGCGAAGGCAGCAGCCTCTCCCGCCTATGCCTTGGGCCGGCCCTGCTGCCATACCCCTAATGGTAGAGCAAGGGGTGGTCCCAAAGCGGAATTGACCGGTGGTGGTTCGTCGAAACTCCAGCAGGCAGCCATTCCATTATCAGAGAACCGTACGTGAGACTTACGCCTCATACGGCTCCATCCCGAGCTTCCATCATTGGCCTTGGCATTAGAACACTATCTTTGCATGTATTTTCAACCCGGAATCTCGTATCTTTTGCTTCACTCTCGGGTGGTGGCGAACAATGGTGCTTGTGTTGTTAGAAATTTTATCAAAACACATACGAATTCCCAAAACCAACATGCTTGAATCAACGACAATTAAACCTAAACATAAACACGGAAGCGTACCTTACATCATGCATGGAATTGAATCTTCAAATCTCCACTGGATTTGGGACGGGTCTTCTAAAGAATCCCCAGTTCCTTAATTATCTCTCTAACGATGGATTTTAGAAGAGATGAAATGGTTGCGTTTCTTGGGGACCACGACCCTTTATAAACTGTAGAGTCCAGCTATATTACATCACAGCCCCATCAATAAATCACAAATTAAGCCTTAATTATCTCTACACATTAGGCCCATAATTATAGTTTAATACTCATAATTCCAACCCAATAATATTTATTAGCTCACAATAAATTTGGACTTTCTTTTTTGATAGCCATACACATGTCCGTCACATATGTGAGCCCACATAATTATTCAAATAATTTCAATAACCTCTCACTTGGACCACATATACCTTATAAATGTGCACATCTTATGAACTCAAATATTGCTATCATATAAAAGGGTATTCCTTACAATCTCGTCCATTGACCATACTAATATAGGACTAAAGAGGCTTTCGTCACATTGACCATGTCTAAACCCAACAGTAATCACGTATACCAATATAGCCAAGCGACATATAGATCAAATCATGGTGCGTAGCATGGAAATTACATATAATGTGGTCTTCACATACCTATTTGCAACCGGTCCTACTTTAAAATTTATTGAGACCAAACACTAACATAATTGTACAAAGCGTAACCAAATACTTTATTTCTGCAGAAAGCTTAATACACCAAATTGTATTTAAACATATCATAGAGCTGCCAAAATGTGTTTATATGTACACATACATACAAACTCCCACTGAACTAAAATATCCTTAAATGATATAACACCTACATGAGCAATGCTCATGAATACGTTATGTGTTAATCCTTTAGTAAGCGGATCCGCAATTGTGGAGTTTATCTTAACATGCTCTATGTACTGTTCACTTTGTACATTTAACAGCAAATAACTTTCACAAGCTCTTGTTGTTATTTGAAAGTATAGCTGTTAAATATTGTCACCGTATAACTTTAATACAAATCAAAATGTGCAGCCTCGTGACAAAAGTTTATAGCTATATTGAAAAATAAGATGCCAAAAATTACCATAAATTCTTAACCATCGTGAAAAGAGCTTAAAGATCTTGCTTAACACCCACGTCGAAATAACTCAATCACTTAGATCTACATTAACCATAATGGATCTATACTTTTTACACATCATAAAACTCAAAAATAAAAAATAAACCACACGATCTCCCAAAATATCTGACTTTGATAAATGAGCATATGTATATAACGTTTGTGCACGTCCTTTTGAGCGAGTGTGTTTTTGCATGTTTGTTGATTTGTGTTTTCACAATCATTTTTGCGAATGCAATTTTTCTTGTGTACTTTTGTGCATGGTTTTGTACTTTAACTTCTATGTGTATCTTTTCTAGCGAGTGTGTTTGTGCTCGTTTCTTGATGCGCATTCATGTCCTTGAATTGTAGTTCGTATTTTCATGAGCGCTGTTGGTATCCAATTTTTGACCATGTTGGAGTCCGAATTTTGAAATTTGCCGTGAGATAGGAATTGTAGCCCACTGAAATAGCTTTCAAATGCCGCCTAAACCAGTTGATTTGGAGTTCGGATGAGACAAATATGCTCTAATTGATGGACACTACCAATGATGTTGCGGGATTCCTTCTTCTAATTTGATTTTATTTTCTTAACTACAACTCTTTTCTTACTCTTTTATCATTTTTGCTTCATGGACACGTAATTTTAGATTTGTGCCTACAAGACACAAAATGTACTAATTAAAAAATATATATAAATTAATCTAAAAAAAACACAAACGTAAAAGTAATTAGTGTTATTTCTACACTCTTCTGCATCGTTTTTATCTAGTGTTTTTGCTTTTGATTTTTGAAGTGTATTCAATTCTTAGTATTTGTAGTTCGTGTTTTATGAACGTTGTTGCGAATGCCCTTTTGCGCATTGTTTTGTACCTGTACGTTTGTGCACGTCCTTTTCAGCGAGTGTGTTTGTGCATGTTTGTTGATTTGTATTCATGTCCTAGGATCGTAGGTTGTGTTTCATGATCGTTTTTGTGAATGCACTTTTGCATGAATACTTTTGTGCATGCTTTTGTACTTTCACTTATGTGCGTATATTTTCTAGCGAGTGTTTTTGTGCTCGTTTCTTGTGCGCATTCATGTCCTTGAATTGTAGTTCGTATTTTCATGAGCTTTGTTGGTATCCAATTTTTGACCATGTTGGAGTCCGAATTTGGAAATTTGTCGTGAGATAAGAATTGTAGCCCACTGAAATAGCTTTCAAATGCCGCCTGAACCAGGTGATTTGGAGTCCGGATGTGACATATATGCTCCACTTGAAGGACACTACCAATGATGTTGCGTGATTTCTTCTTCTAATTTGATTTTATTTTCCTAATTGCAACTCTTTTCTTACTCTTTTATCAATTTTGCTTCATGGACATCTAGTTTTCGATTTGTACCTATAAGACACAAAATGTACTAATTAAAATTGATATACAAATTAATCTAAACAAAAATCCACGTAAACGTAAACGTATTGAGTCTTATTTCTACACTACACTGTATCGTTTTTATCTAGTGTTTTTGTTGTTGTTTTTTGATGCGTATTCAAGTCCTGGTATTTGTAGTTCGTGTTTTTATGAACGTTGTTGCGAATGCCCTTTTGCGCATGGTTTTGTACCTGTACGTTTGTGCACGTCCTTTTAAGCGAGTGTGTTTTTGCATGTTTGTTGATTTTTAATCATGTCCTAGGATTGTAGTTTGTGTTTTCATGATCGTTTTTGCAAATGCACTATCGCATGAGTACTTTTGTTCATGGTTTTGTACTTTCACTTCTATGCCTATCTTTTCTAGCTAGTGTTTTTTCGCTCGTTTCTAAATGCGCATTCTTGTCCTTGAATTGTAGTTCATATATTCATGAGCGTTGTTGGTATCCAATTTTTGACAATGTTGGTGTCCCAATTTGAAAATTTGCCGTGAGATAGAAATTGTAGCCCACTGAAATAGCTTTCAAATTCCGCCAGAACCAGGTGATTTGGAGTCAAGATGAGACAAATATGCTCAACTTGAAGGACACTACCAATGATGATGCGGGATTTCTTCTTCTAATTTGATTTTATTTTCTTAACTGCAACTCTTTTTTTACTCTTTTATCATTTTTGCTTCATGGACACCTAATTTTCGATTTGTACCTATAAGACACAAACTGTACTAATTAAAAAAGATATATAAATTAATCTAAACGAATATCCACGTAAACGTAAACGTATTGAGTGTTATTTCTACACTCCACTGTTTCGTTTATATCTAGTGTTTTTGCTTGTGATATTTTTTATGCGTATTCAAGTCCTGGTATTTGTAGTTCGTGTTTTTATGAACGTTGTTGGAATGCCCTTTTGCGCATGGTTATGTACCGGTACGTTGGTGCACGTCATTTTGAGCGAGTGTGTTTGTGCATGTTTGTTGATTTGTTTTCATGTCCGAGGATTGTAGTTTGTGTTTCATGATCGTATTTGTGAATGCACTTTTGCATGAGTACCTCCTGTGCATACCTTTTGTACTTTCACTTCTGTGCGTATATTTTCTAGCGAATGTTTTTGTGCTCGTTTCTTGATGCGCATTCATGTCCTTGAATGGTAGTTCGTATTTTCATGAGCTCTGTTGGTATCCAATTTTTGACCATGTTGGAGTCCGAATTTGGAAATTTGTCGTGAGATAGGAATTGTAGCCCACTGAAATAGCTTTCAAATGCCGCTTGAACCAGGTGATTTGGAGTCCGGATGAGACAGATATGCTCGACTTGAAGGACACTACCAATGATGTTGCGGGATTCCATCTTCTAATTTGATTTTATTTTCTTAACTGCAACTCTTTTCTTACTCTTTTATCATTTTTGCTTCATGGACACCTAATTTTCGATTTGTACCTATAAGACACAAACTATACTAACTAAAACAGATATATAAATTAATCTAAAAAAATATCCACGTTAACATAAACGTATTGAGTGTTATTTCTAAACTCCACTGTATCATTTTTATCTAGTGTTTTTCCATTTGTATTTTTGATGCGTATTCAAGTGCAGGTATTTGTAGTTCGTGTTCTTATGAACGTTGTTGCGAATGCCCTTTTGCGCATGGTTTTGTACATGTATGTTTGTGCACGTCCTTTTGAACGAGTGTCTTTTTGCATGTTTGTTGATTTGTATTCATGTCCTAGGATTGTAGTTTGTGATTTCATGATCGTTTTGCGCATGCACTTTAGCATGAGTACTTTTGTTCATGGTTTTGTACTTTCACTTCTGTGCGTATCTTTTCTAGCGAGTGTTTTTTGTTCGTTTCTTGATGTGCATTATTGTCCTTGAATTGTAGTTCGTATTTTCATGAGCGCTGTTGGTATCCAATTTTTGACTATGTTGGAGTCCAAATTTGGAAATTTGCCGTGAGTTAGGAATTGTAGCCCACTAAAATAGCTATCAAATGTCGCCAGAACCAAGTGATTTGGAGTCTGGATGAGATAGATATGCTCGACTTGATGGACACTACCAATGATGTTGCGGGATTCCTTCTTCTAATTTTATTTTATATTCTTAACTGCAACTCTTTACTTACTCTTTGATCAATTTTGCTTCATGGACACCTAATTTTTGATTTATACTTATAAGTCACAAAATGTACTAATTAAAATAGATAAGAAAATTAATCTAAATGAAAATCCACGTAAACGTAAACGTATGGAGTGTTATTTCTACACTACACTGTATCGTTTTTATCCAGTGTGTTTGCTGTTGTTTGTTGATGCGTATGCAAGTCCTGGTATTGTAGTTCATGTTTTTATTAACGTTGTCGCGAATGCCCTTTTGCGCATTGTTTTGTACCTATACGTTTATGCACGTCCTTTTGAGCGAGTGTGTTTTTGCATGTTTTTTGATTAGTATTCATGTCCTAGGATTGTAGTTTGTGTTTTTATGATCGTTTTTGTGAATGAACTTTTGCATGAGTACATTTGTGCATGCTTTTGTACTTTCACTTCTGTGCGAATATTTCTAGCGAGTGTTTTTTTGCTCGTTTCTTGATGCGCATTCATATCCTTTAATTGTAGTTCGTATTTTCATGGGCGCTGTTGGTATCCAATTTTTTACCATGTTGGAGTCCGAATTTGGAAATTTGCCGTGAGATATGAATCGTAGCCCATTGAAATAGCTTTCAAATGCCGCCTGAACGAGGTGATTTGGAGTCCGGATGAGATAGATATGCTCGACTTGATGGACACTACCAATGATGTTGCGGGGTTCCTTCTTCTAATTTTATTTTATATTCTTAACTGCAACTCTTTACTTACTCTTTGATCAATTTTGCTTCATGGACACCTAATTTTGGATTTGTACCTTTAAGTCACAAAATCTACTAATTAAAATAGATATGAAAATTAATCTAAATGAAAATCAACGTAAACGTAAACGTATGGCGTGTTATTTCTACAATACATTGTATCGTTTTTATCCAGTGTTTTTGCTGTTGTTTGTTGATGCGTATAAAAGTCCTGGTATTGTAGTTCATGTTTTTATTAACGTTGTCGCGAATGCCCTTTTGCGCATTGTTTTGTACATATACGTTTGTGCACGTCCTTTTGAGCGAGTGTGTTTTTGCATGTTTGTTGATTAGTATTCATGTCCTACGATTGTAGTTTGTGTTTTTATGATCGTTTTTGTGAATGAACTTTTGCATGAGTACGTTTGTGGATGCTTTTGTACTTTCACTTCTGTGCCTATATTTTCTAGCGAGTGTTTTTTTGCTCGTTTCTTGATGCGCATTCATGTCCTTGAATTGTAGTTCGTATTTTCATGGGCGCTGTTGGTATCCAATTTTTGACCATGTTGGAGTCAGAATTCGGAAATTTGCCGTGAGATAGGAATCGTAGCCCATTGAAATAGCTGTCAAATGCCGCCTGAACCAGGTGATTTGGAGTCCGGATGAGACATATATGCTCGACCTGATGGACACTACCAATGATGTTGCGGTATTCCTTCTTTTATTTTTATTTTATTTTCTTAACTGCAACTCTTTACTTACTTATTGATCAATTTTGCTTCATGAACAACTAAATTTAGATTTGTACCTATAACACAGAAAATGTACTAATTAAAAAAAAAATTTAAATTAGTCTAAACAAAAATCCACGTAAACGTAAACGTATTGAGTGTTATTTCTACACTCCACTGTATCGTTTTTATCTAGTGTTTTTGTTGTTTTTTTTTTGATGTGTTTCGCGTCCTTGTATTTGTAGTTCGTGTTTTTATAAACGTTGTTGCGAATGCCCTTTTGCGCATTGTTTTGTACCGGTAGGTTTGTGCCCGTCCTTTTGAGCGAGTGTGTTTGTGCATGTTTGTTGATTTGTACTCATGTCGTAGGATTGTAGTTTGTGTTTCATGATCGTTTTTGTGAATGCACTTTTGCATGAGTACTTTTGTGCACGCTTTTGTACTTTCACTTATGTGCGTATATTTTCTAGCGATTGTTTTTGTGCTCGTTTCTTGATGCGCATTCATGTCCTTGAATTGTAGTTCGTATTTTCATGAGATCTGTTGGTATCCAATTTTTGACCATGTTGGAGTCCGAATTTGGAAATTTGCCGAGAGATCGGAATTGTAACCACTGAAATAGCTTTCAAATGCCGCATGAACCAGGTGATTTGGAGTCCGGATGAGACAGATATGCTCGACTTGAAGGACACTAAAAATGATGTTGCGGGATTTCTTATTCTAATTTGGTTTTAGTTTCTCAATTGCAACTCTTTTCTTACTCTTTTATCATTTTTGATTCATGGACACCTAATTTTCGATTTGTACCTATAAGACAAAAAATGTACTAATTAAAACAGATATATAAATTAATCTAAAAGAATATCCACGTAAACGTAAACGTATTGAGTGTTATTTTTACACTCCACTGTATTGTTTTTATCTAGTGTTTTTGCTGTTGTTAGTTGATGCGTATGCAAGTCCTGGTATTGTAGTTCGTGTTTTTATGATTGTTGTTGCAAATTCCCTTTTGCGCATTGTTTTGTACCTATACGTTTGTGCACGTCCTTTTGAGCGAGTGTGTTTTTGCATGTTTGTTGATTTGTATTCATGTCCTAGGATTGTAGTTTGTGTTTTCATGATCGTTTTTGCGAATGTACTTTTGCATGAGTACTTTTGTTCATGGTTTTGTACTTTCATTTATGTGCCTATCTTTTCTAGCGAGTGTTTTTTTTGCTCGTTTCTTAATGTGCATTCTTGTCCTTGATTTGTAGTTTGTATTTTCATGAGGAATGTTGGTATCCAGTTTTTGACCATGTTGGAGTCCGAATATGGAAATTTGCCGTGAGATAGGAATTGTAGCCCACTGAAATAGCTTTCAAATGGCGCATGAACCAGGGGATTTGGAGTCTGGATGAGACAGATATGCTCGACTTGAAGGACACTACCAATGATGTTACTGGATTCCTTCTTCTAATTTGATTTTATTTTCTTAACTGCAACTCTTTTCTTACTCTTTTATCATTTTTGCTTCATGGACACCTAATTTTCGATTTGTAGATGTAAGACATAATATGTACTAATTAAAATTGATATATATAAATTAATCTAAACGAAAATCCACGTAAACGTAAACGTAGTGAGTGTTTTCTACCCTCCACTGTATCCTTTTTATCTAGGTTTTTTGTTGTTGTCTGTTGATGCGTATTCAAGTCATGGTATTGTAGTTCGTGTTTTTATGAAACGTTGTTGCGAATGCCCTTTTGCGCATTGTTGTACGTTTGTGCACGTCCTTTTGAGCCTGTGTGTTTTTGCATGTTAATTGATTTCTATTGATGTCCTAGGATTGTAGTTTGTGTTTTCATGATCGTTTTTGCAAATGCACTTTTGCATGAGTACATTTATGCATGGTTTGTAATTTCACTTCTGTGCGTATCTTTTCTAGCGAGTGTTTTTTTGCTCGTTTCTTGATGCGCATTCTTGTCGTTGAATTGTATTTCGTAGTTTCATGAGCGATGTTGGTATCCAATTTTTGATCATGTTGGAGTTCGAATATGGAAATTTGCCGTGAGATAGGAACTGTAGCCCACTGAAATAGCTTTCAAATGCCGCTTGAACTAGGTGATTTGGAGTCCGGATGAGATAGATATGCTCGACTTGATGGACACTAACAATGATGTTGCGGGATTCCTTGTTCTTATTTGATTTTATTTTCGTAACTGCAACTTTTTTCTTACTGTTTTATCATTTTTGCTTCATGGAGACCTAATTTTCGATTTGTACCTATAAGACACAAAATATACTAATGAAAACATATATATAAATCAATCTAAATAAAAATCCACGTAAACGTAAACCTATTGAGTGTTATTTCTACACTCCACTATATCGTTTTTGCGAATGCATTTTTGCATGAGTACATTTGTGCATGCTTTTGTACTTTCACTTATGTGCGTATCTTTTCTAGAGAGTGTGTTTGTGCTTGTTTCTTGATGCGCATTCATGTCCATGAATTGTAGTTCGTATTTTCACGAGCGCTGTTAATATCCAAATTTTGACCATGTTGGAGTACGAATTTAGAAATTTACCGTGAGATAGGAATGGTTGCCCACTGAAATAGCTTTCAAATGCTGCTTGAACCATGTGGTTTGGAGTCTGGATGAGAGAGATAGGCTCGACTTAACGGATACTTGATACGCGTAAAACCTACGTATGAAAAACCGCAAGTGTATAGTATCGCGTTTTGTAGAATAGTGAATTCCAGATATCGATCCACAGGGAATTAAGTTCCTAAATTTACTAAGTACCGTAATTATACTATCCTAAACTTTATCTAGACGATCGAAAGGGTGGGGATGAAGCTAAAAAGAAAGAAACAATAATAAAAGCAACGGTCCGCCAGTAAAAGCGAGGAATTCTGACGTGTGATGGCTTCTAGGGTAAAATCCACCCATGTACTATCGATAAAGATCTACAAATCCGAATCTAATGTCAATTCTATATTCGCTAACCCAGACACTAAAATACCCTAACCCCCGTCTCCAGTGTAGTTAGAGTCTACCCACAGGTCCGACGTCTCCGTTCAGAACCTGATATTAAGAGAGCATTTAGGTCAAGTCCTTAAGGGCTACCCGAGGTGCATCACGTCTCCGTTTCCACAACCCGAGCTATGTTTTCCTAAAATCAAACGAGAAATCCTCTCTCGAGTTCATTCCCATTTACAATCAATTCAACTGTTGGCCAAACAATCGAAAGCATTTAATACAGGAAAACATAAACAGAATCAAAGAACGACAAATAGATCACAGATCTGGAAATCAAAATCAATATATACAAGGTTTCATTTCCCTAAAAGAAAATGCTTAGTTCATTACAAACGTAGCATCAAAATGAAGAACACGAGAAATCATAAACTAAACGTAAAGAAAAAGCTTATGAAAAACCCGAGTCGAAACCCTCGTCGAAGCTTCCCGCGAAGAACTGGCGAGAACCGAAGAAGAAGTCGAAGAAAATCGAACCAAGAAGTCCTTTTAGTTTTATGACACAAGGGGTCTATTTATAGTATGCTTTGCCTTTTAAGATATTTTTTACGCATCCCAAGGCCCATATCGCGATATGAGCGGCAATATCGGGCGATATGGTAAAATTGCAAGCTCTCTGTTTCGTTTCTCCCCATATCGCGATATGGAATGGCATATCGCGCGATATGGCAAAAATGCAAGCTCTCTGTTTCTTTTTCTCCCATATCGCGATACGGAAGGGAATATCGCGATATGGTCGCTGCAATAACTTCAAACTCTGTTTTGACCCTTTTGCAGCCCGAATTTGACAATTTTGCATTTCACAAAAGTTGTAGCCCTTGCAGTTGGCTTTCTAAATCCATTTGAATCAGCTCAATCGGAGGCCGTATGAAGAAGTTATGCATAAAATACCGAACGCTGCCACCATCCACTAGATTGCAATTTTTGCTCTTGTTTGACTTGATTCTCGGCTTCGCTTTCAAAATCGTTTCGAATCGGCAAAAATAGCTTCTCTTTACCTATAATAGAAATAAAACAAGAAACGCATAATATATACAAATAAAGCTGAAAACTCGGACGAATGAACACCAAAACTCGAAGATTCGATAAGTAAAAGTTGTGCAAAACGAACACTTATCAATACTACCAATGATGTTGCGGGATTCCTTCTAATTTGATTTTATATTCGTAACTGCAACTCTTTTCTTACTCTTTGATCAATTTTGCTTCATGGACATCTAATTTTCGAATTGTACTTATAAGACACAAAATGTACTTATTAAAACAGATATATAAATTAATCTAAAAAAATTCCACTAACCGTAAACGTATTGAATGTTATTTCTACACTCCACTGTATTGTTTTTATCTAGTGATTTTGTTGTTGTTTGTTGATGCGTATTCAAGTCCTAGTATTGTAGTTGTGTTATTATGAACGTTGTTGCGAATGCCCTTTTGCGCATGGTTTTGCACCTGTATGTTTGTGCACGACCTTTTGAGCGAGTGTGTTTTTGCATGTTTGTAGATTTGTATTCATGTCCTAGGATTGTAGTTTGTGTTTTCATGATCGTTTTTGCGAATGCACTTTTGCTTGAGTACTTTTGTGCATGCTTTTGTACTTTCGCTTCTGTGCGTATCTTTTCTAGCGAGTGTTTTTGTGCTCGTTTCTTAATGCGCATTCATGTCCTTGAACTGTAGTTCGTATACATAAGCGCTGTCGGTATCCAATTTTTAACCATGTTGGAGTCCGAATTTGGAAATTGGCTAGGAATTGTAGCCCACTGAAATAGCTTTCAAATGCCGCCAGAACCACGTGAAATAGCCTTCTTCTAATTCGATTTTATTTTCTTAACTGGAACTCTTTTCTTTCTCTTTGATCATTTTGGCTGCATGGACACCTAATTTTCGATTTGTATCTAATTAGAACACAACATGAACTAATTAAAACAAGTATATAAATTAATCTAAAAAAAAATCCTCGTAAACGTAAACGTATTGAGTGTTATTTATACACTCCACTGTATCATTTTTATCTAGTGTTTTTGCTGTTGTTTGTTGATGTGTACTCAAGTCCTTGTATTGTAATTCGTGTTTTTATGAACGTTGTTGCGAATGACCATTTGCGCATGGTTTTGTACCTGTATGTTTTTGCACGTCCTTTTGAGCGAGTGTGTTTTTGCATGTTTGTGGATTTGTATTCATGTCCTGTGTTTTCATGATCGTTTTTGCGAATGCACTTTTGGATGACTACTTTTGTGCATGCATTTGTACTTTCACTTCTGTGCGTATCTTCTCTAGCGAGTGTGTCTATGCTCGTTTCTTAATGCGCATTCATGTCCTTGAACTGTAGTTCGTATTTTCATGAGCGTTGTTGGTATCTAATTTTTGACCATGTTGGAGTCTGAATATGAAAATTTGCCATGGAATAGGAATTGTAGCCCACGGAAATAGCTTTCAAATGCCGCCTGAACCAGGTGATTTGGAGTCCGGATGAGAGATATGCTCGACTTAATGGACACTACCAAAGTTTTTGCAGGATTCCTTCTTCTAATTTGATTTTATTTTCTTAACTGCAACTCTTTTCTTACTCTTTGATCATTTTTCTTTCATGGACACCTAATTTTCGATTTATACCTAATTAAATCACAAAATGTACTAATTAAAATAGATATATAAATTAATCTAAACAAAAATCCACGTAAACGTAAATGTATTGAGTGTTATTTCTACACTCCACTGTATCGTTTTTATCTAGTGGTTTTTCTGTTGTTTGTTGATGCGTATTCAAGTCCTTGTATTGTATTTCGTGTTTCTATGAACGTTGTTGCGAATGAACTTTTGCGCATGGTTTTGTACATGTATGTTTGTGCACATCCTTTTGAGCGAGTGTGTTTTTGCATGTTTGTTGATTTGTATTCATGTCCTAGGATTGTAGTTTGTGTTTTCATGATCGTTTTTGCGAATGCACTTTTGCATGAGTACTTTTGTGCATGCTTTTGTACTTTTACTTCTGTGCGTATCTTTTCTAGCGAGTGTGTTTATGCTCGTTTCTTAAGCACATTCATGTCCTTGAACTGTAGTTCGTATTTTCATCAGCGTTGTTGGTATCTAATTTTTTACCATGTTGGAGTCCGAATTTGGAAATTTGCCGTGGAATAAGAATTGTAGCCCACTGAAATAGATTTCAAATACTGCCTGAACCAAGTGATTTGGAGTCCGGATGAGAGATATGCTCGACTTAATGGACACTACAAAAGATATTGTGGGATTCCTTCTTCTAATTCGATTTTATTTTCTTAACTGCAACTCTTTTCTTACTCTTTGATCATTTTTGCTTCTTGGACACCTCATGTTCGATTTGTACCTAATTAAAACACAAAATGTACTAATTAAAATAGATATATAAATTAATCTAAACAAAAACCCACTTAAACGTAAACGTATTGAGTGTTATTTATACACTCCACTGTATCGTTTTTATCTAGTTTTTTTTTGTTGTTTGTTGATATGTATTCAAGTCCTTATATTGTAGTTCGTGTTTTTATGAACGTTGTTGCGAATGCCCTTTTGCGCATGGTTTTGTACCTGTATGTTTGTGCACGTCCTTTTCAGCGAGTGTGTTTTTGAATGTTTGTTGATTTGTATTGATGTCCTAGGATTGTAGTTTGTGTTTTTGTGATCGTTTTGGCTAATGCACTTTTGCATGAGTACTTTTGTGCATACTTTTGTACTTTCACTTATGTGCGTATCTTTTCTAGCGAGTGCGTTTGTGCTTGTTTCTTGATGCGCATTAATCTCCATGAATTATAGTTCGTATTTTCATGAGCGCTGTTAATATCCAATTTTTTACCTTGTTGGATTCCGAATTTGAAATTTGCCGTTAGATAGGAATTGTAAACCACTGAAATAGCTTTCAAATGCCGCCTGAACCAGGTGATTTGGAGTCGGGATGAGAGAGATATGCTCGAATTGATATACAATACCAATGATCTTGCGGGATTTCTTCTTCTAATTTGATTTTATTTTCTTAACTGCAACTCTTTTCTTACTCTTTATCATTTTTGCTTTATGGATACCTAATTTTCGATTAATACTTATAAGACACAAAATTAACTAATGAAAACATATATATAAATTAATCTAAACAAAAATTCACGTAAACGTAACCGTATTTTGATGGATAAAGGGGTTAGAGTAGGTGACCAACAAGCCAACTTGTAGCTTTGCTCTTTCCCTTTATTCTTGTAATAAATAATCCTTTTTCATATTAATGATAAAAACACCTTGGCATTCTATATCTTTGTCCCTTTGTCTCAAACATAGATATAGTCCTTACAATTATTACAAGTACTAGTAATTGATCTTTAGGATCGTGAGATATTTACTTTAGTATTATAACTATTAAACGTGTTCCTAGTGAAAGGGTTACGCCACCAATGAGGATATTGGCATTTCCCATTGAGAGTCTAGCACTTAGTGTATGTGTACTACATCTCATCAGTAAACTGTATTGTGATATCGGCATGCATAAGTGGGTGCTCGTAAGTTGACGTGTTCACTGAACTCCCTCACTCTAGAAATCTCTAAGTTGTTCCCAATAATCGAGTAGAGATATCTATGGTATAGTTGTACACCATTAGTCCTTATGACCTCTACATCACCGTGAGTTGACTAGAGGACCAGCTGTATCGTGACCTTTCCCTAAGTTCCACCGAGGACCGCCCCAAGGGCCAGTGTTCGTGCCGTTTGAAGTCTGGTGGGAGGTCTGTGCGTTGTAGTCGCGGATTCTATCGCTAGAATAGTCTTGGTTGTCTAGTGTGTTCTCATAGTTTGTAACTCTAAGTCTCTGGCCAGAGCTCGCTAAGTGATGATTAGAGAATTCAATTCTCTAAGTCATGCACGTACCGATTACAACACTTAGAATGATCGCACATTTATTGAACTACTAAGGAGGTCTCGATGAACCAATGCCTCTAGTTCGATCGGGACATATGAATCGAAGGGATCGTACTGTACGTTAACTATATGAAAAGGTTCTTCCAGGAACTTCACTTATATCTAGAGAATCATGACAAATAGTTTCTAGACGCCAATCTTGATTCGTTGGGTGATTAAGTTTAAACGAGCTTCATCATAATCGTAACTCTAAGGGATGAGTTGAGACCACAATGGGTTGTGGACCCACGGCTAGCTTACACCTGAACCAACGAGGGTCACACTGCTCGTACACTCAATCTTTGAATAAACGGTCAAAGATAAAAAAATTTAATGTTTGCATGATTTGAAGTCAATGTGATTGAGTCCAACATTCATAATTTGGAATTATAAATGAGAATAAGAAAAGGAAAAGAATAGGCTAACATCTTAGTGAACTTTCTAAATTGGGAAGTTTCAAAATTTAGAAAGTCCACTGAATCAGGGTTTCCACATTTAGAAATTGGAAATCGAGAATTGGCACTTGTAATGACGAGGACATTACAATGATTCCGAAAATGTAATCGTTACAATTTTCCGATCATTGAGTTGTGAGAAACGAGCGAGTAAAGAACTAACAAACTTAAGTTGTTGGGCCCGGTCCAACTTAAGCCCGTTAGGGCTTTTATACAAGACACTATAAATACATGATTTATAGGTCTTGCACAACACACAACATATTGTACAAAACCCTAGCCGCTCGGATGTCACACCTCACGGCCGAGTCTCACCCACAGTCGTCACCATTACTGCCGACCATCGCCAGAATCGGCCACATGCCTTATTCGTCGTTGGTAGTTTTCTTTCCTTTCGTCTTTTCTTCCGTCTATTCTAACTTTTGCGTGTCTAGTGCCACGTATTTAGTAGATCTAAGTATACAAGGTGAAATCCGAATGGAGGAAGATCAAGGAGTCGAACAACCGAGAAGCCGCTGCCGAGCCACCGCCGCACGCGCCTCCACGCGCCGCTCGAAGACAGCACGTAGGCTCTACGCGCCGCCGTTGTTGAGCGCATACGGCCACCGCACCGCCGCTGCTCCTCCCGACTACACAGATTGGTTTCCGTGGCAGTTTGCTTCTATCCGTTAGTCCGCCTCACGCTTCAAGAGATAATCTTTCAGATCCGTTAGTTAATACGAATTATTTAATTAGATTAAATTATATGCTATATGTTTTTCATGAAATTGATATGTTTTACTTGGTCGTTTTCATGAAATTATACGCATGTTTATTTCGTTTAGTTGCGAGCATGCTATGTGTTTTCATTATTGAATTAATAAGCATGATGTAATTTTAATTTTCGCTGGAAGCATTAAGGTACGTAATTAATTGCTTAAATACGAATCGAGCATGTGATTATATGATTTAAATCATTTATTTCATGTAAATTTTTGTTTTCCGCTGCGTACACATGCCCGATTGCCAACAGTGTTATCAGAGCTCGTTGCGTAATTAATTGCGTTTTAATATGCTATGCTTAATTTGATGCATGTTCGATTTATTAAAATTGTGATTGTTGTATTAATTAATTGGGTGTTTTTGAAAGTTTAAAATATTTTTGAAATATTGTTTAGAATTTTTCGAGCTTTAAAAGTGTTTAAAATTGGAAAATCGGATCTGAAATTTAATTTAAAAAGTCGGTTTTTTTATTGTTCGTATCGAACCGGTCGAACAGGCCGGTTCGATGGTTCTATTCGATCTGACCAAATCCAAGTGCATTCGGGTCGGTCAGATCGGTTCTCGGTCTGACTAACCCGACCCACTGATTTGGGTCAGCTGGACCGGTCCGAACTGGTCAGATCGGTCAGGCCGAACCGGTCCACTGAAAAATAAAAAACAAAAAATAATTTTTTTTTCAGAATTCTAAAATTAAACTTAAAACAAATTGATTTTAATTTTTGAAAAATTATATTCAATTAAAACCAATTAGATAATCGATTCAACAATCTTCTAGTTTAGTAAATAAGTGTTAGATTAATTAATTAATTTAAATTGTTAAATTGATTTTAATTAATAGAACACACATATAATATTGATTATAATTCAACATTATTTGATTGATTTATGCTAGTTGAGGTCCTATAATTATTTTGAAAATCAGATAATTAATTAATGTAATTAATTATATAGTTAGGTCGTATGTTCCTCTTAGGAAACTATGCGTTTCCATATAACTTTAAAGAACATACATGTAGGAACTCACACTGACCAATCCAAACCTTCTGATGAGATAAATTGTTTTCTAAAATTCCCTCATTCTTAATTTAATTAAGAATTATTTCAAGCTGTAAAGAAAAACCAATCTGTTGAATTTTTCTTTCCTTCTACCAACGGTTGAATTATGTATAGCCCTTTTCTATATGGCAGTAAGTCGTTTTAGCGGGGAGTGCTATGGAAAAGTAAGCTATAATTCAATTCACATAATGATGCAGGTAGCCATAGAAAAAGTTATGCAAGATTAACGTGGTCGGCTAGATTAACTAGGGACTGCATTAATTAACACATAATTAAGTTCTATGAGCATCTTTGATTGGTAGGTTAGACTTGACAGACGAAGATTTAGAATTCGCGAGATTAACTAAGGTCATTATCAAGTGTGAGGAAAATTACTTTAGGATCATATAAAGGATATGATTGATTCTGATCTACCTTAGGGAAAATATAATCAGGCTAGATTAACTACGGGTTATATTTGTCTATTGGACCTAAAGCCCATTAAAGAAAAATCCGTTTTCACGTTTGTCTACTAGAGGGGAGTGGAACTCGATAAAATTAGTGGGAGAACAATTAAATAACATAAGTCCAAACGTTTAATTCTAAAATAATTTAATACGAACCTCTAATAACCCTCTCCTCTAAACCTCCCAGATAATCATGTCTAAGAATCCCATAATGTCAATCCTCGACATTAAACTCAATGGCTCTATTTACCTAGATTGGTTGCGTGGTCTTAAACTTGTGCTAACCCTTGAGGGGCGTCTATATGTCCTTAACGAGAGAGTTCCTTCCACTATACCCGACACTGCGACCGATGGTGAAAAGGAAACTTATAAAGCATGGTAGAAAGACGACACTCATGCTAGGTGCTACATGATAGCAGCCATGGAACACGCGCTTGCGAGGAAATATGAGTCTCACTTACATGCTTTCGATATCAAGGCTCATCTCGATAGCATGTATAGTGAGAATATTAGGGCGTCGAGATACGCTGCTACAAAGGAATTGACCACTGCGAGACTACATGAAGGGACTTCGGTCCACGAGCACTGTCTTAAAATGATCACTCTCCTTGAAAAGCTAGTGAACCTTGACGTCACCCTCGCTACCGAGCTCTCGTTGGATTTGATCCTGTTGTCTCTTCATAGTTCCTATGAATCGTTCATAGTGAACTTCAACATGAACAAACTTGATCCTCCCTTGGATGAGTTATCGAACATGTTAGTCAGTAACGAGTCTACCATCAAGAAAGAGAAATTTGTTCTCATTGCTGCTACTTCTGGAAAGAAAAGTCTTCCCAAAAGAAGAAAAAGAGAAAGAGTTCCCTTCCCAAACAGAGAGTTCGAAGTGGGTGAAGGTAGTGGGGCCCCTAAGGCGAAAGTCAGCAAGGAAGCTGATGATGCTTCCCATCACTGTGGAAAGAAAGGACATTGGCGCCACAACTACATGGGTTACCTAAAGAAGAAACTTTTATAAAAGGGTACGTATTTCGTTGACATAAATTTGTCTGTCAATTCTTGTTCTTGGGTATTAGATACGGGCTGTGGCTCACACTTATGTAATGTTTTGCAGCTAATGACAAGAATTAGAAAGCTTAGAGCGGGTGAGACCTACCTAAGGATGGGGAATGGAGCAAGAGTTGTTGCTGAAGCCGTTGGTACAATTTACTTAAATATTTGGGATTCTAGTTTTCCTATTGTTTTGAACAATTGTTTATTTGTTCTGTCTCTCATTAGAAACCTTAGTTCTATTCCTGTTTTAGATATTGAAGGTTTTACTTTTGTTTTTGGAAATTCGAGTTGCATTATAAAAAAGGTTGAAAATTTGATTTGCAAGGGACGACTATTAAACAACTTATATGAACTAAATCCAAATGATATACCTATTAATGTTATATCAGCAAAACGTAAGGAGATAAATCAAAACCCCGCACAACTTTGGCACGCTAGATTAGGTCATGTCTTTTTAAGAAGGATGAACGATTTTGTTAGTGAAGGATTGTTCACTTTGTTAGAGTAGGTGACCAACAAGCCAACATGTGGCTGTGGTCTTTCGTATTTATTATTGTAATAAACGAACCTTTATTCGTATTAATGATAAAAGACCTTGGCATTCTATATCTTTGTCCCTTTGTCACAAGCATAGATATAGTCCTTACAGTTATTACAAGTACTGGTAATTGATCATTAGGATCGTGAGATATTTACTTAAGTATTATAACTGTTAAACGTGTTCCTAATCGAAGGGTTACGCCACCAATGAGGATATCGGCTTTTCCCATTAAGAGACTAGCACTTAGTGTATGTGTACTGCATCGCATCAGTAAACAGTATTGTGATATCGGCATGCATAAGTGGGTGCTCGTAAGTTGACGAGTTCACTGAACTCCCTCACCCTAGAAATCTCTAAGTGGTTCCCAATAATCGAGTAGAGATATCTATGGTATAGTTGTACACCATTAGTCCTTATGACCTAGACATCACCGTGACTTCACTAGAGGACCAGCTGTATCGTGACCTGTCCCGGAGTTCCACCGAGGACCATCCCAAGGGCCTGTGTTCGTGCAGTCCGAAATCTAGTGGGAGGTCTGTGCATTGTAGTCGGGGATTCGATCGCTAGAAATGTCTTGGATGTCCTGTGTGTTCAGAAAGTTTGTAATCATTCTAAGTCTCTGGCTAGAGCTGACTAAGTGATGATTAGAGAATTCGATTCTCTAAGTCATGCACGTAGGGATTACAACACTTAGAACGATCGCACCGTCATTGAACAAATAAAGACGTCTCGATGAACCAATGCCTCTAGTTCAATCGGGACATATGAATCGAAGGGACCGTACTGTACATTAACTATATCTGAAGGTTCTTGCAGGCACTTCATTATTATCTAGGGAATCATGACGCGTAGTTGCTAGACGCCAATCTTGATTCATTGGGTGATTAAGGTGAAATGAGTTTCATCTTAATCGTAAATCTAAGGGGACGAGTTTTGACCACAAAGGGTTGTGGGCCCACGGCTAGCTTACACCTGAACCATCGAGGGTCACACTGCTCGTGCACATGAGATCCTTGAATAAACGGTCAGAGATAAAATGGTTTATCTTTGCATGATTGGAAGTCAATATGATTGGGTCCAACATTCGTAATTTGGAATTATGAATGAGAATAAGAAAAGGAAAAGAATAGGCAAACGTATTAGTGGACTTTCTAAATCGGAAAGTTTCCAAATTTAGAAAGTGTACTGAATTAGGGTTTCCACTTTTGGAAAGTTGGAAATCGAGAGTTGGCACTCGTAATGACGAGGACATTATAATGATTCCAAAAATTTAATCGTTGCAATTTTCTGATCATTGAATTGAGAGAGACGAGCAAGTAAAAGAACTAACGAACTTAAGCTGTTGGGCCCTGTCCAACTTAAGCCCGTTAGGGTTTTATGAAAGACACTATAAATACTTGATTTATAGGTCTTACACATAAGGGAATACACGAACTAACCCTAGCCGCTCCCTCTCTCACGCTCGGCCATCTCCCCTCGGCCGCCGCGCCGTTGTGGCCGGAAAATCGCCGGAATCGGCAATCCGTTGGCCGATCCCTTTCGGTGTTCTTTTTCCTTCTTTCTTTTCTTCCGTTTTTCTAACTATTACGTGTCTAGTTCCACGTATTTAGTAGATCGAAGTATACGAGGTGAAATCCAAGAGGAGGAAGATCGAAGAATCGAAGATGCGAGAAGGCAATTCTGAAAAACTGCTCTCGGATTTTCTGCGCTGTTCAGCGAGAAAATTCGCCATAAATCAACCGATGATCGGATGGACGTGAAATGTTGACAAAAGCTTCACGACTCATAAATCTACATTCTTCCGCAAGGAATTGTCCATACAGTAAATAAGCATGGATATATTGAAGTCGAAGCAAGGCTGTAATTTCAGATCAGCAAACAGGTTGGATCAATAGGAGTGGGAAGAGCAGCTGGCCATCTTCTCGAGTCTTCATTCGATTGATGCTTCAAGGACAGCACGTGAATCACACGCGCCGCCATAGCTCGGATCATCGCCGTCGCTGCATTGCCGTTGCTGCCCCAGATTGCACGGATTGGTTTCCGTGGCAATCTAGCTTCGCTTAGTGCGCTTACCTCACGCTTCAAGAGGTAATGTTTCAAATCTATTGTCATTCAATTGGGTTACGTTTAAATTAATATATGCATGTTCGTTTTCATGAGAAACTTGTACGATTTTATGTGACTACATGAAATTGGTTTTATTATTGCGAGCATGATTATTTGATTTAAACGCGAGCATGCTAATTGATTTAATTTCAATTAAGTAATTAAGCATGTATGTTGTTTTAATTTCGCTGGAAGCGCAAAGGTACGCAATGTATGTTGTTTTAATTTCGCTGGAAGCGCAAAGGTACGCAATTAATTGTTTTCAATTATCGGGCATGTGTTTATGTGTTTTAAAGTTGTTTAATTCGCATAAAATTTTTGTTTTCCGCTGCGTACACGTGTCCGTTACCCAACACACTTTGGATGACGTGAAATAACTACAAACTTGTGAATCTTGCCTTAAAGGGAAAATGACCAAGTCACCCTACAAAGGGAAAATGGAGCGGGCTGAAGGTCTTTTGGATTTGATCCATACAGACGTATGTGGTCCACTAAGTGTTAGTGCGAAGGGTGGATACAACTACTTCGCTACTTTCACCGACGATTACTCTAGGTATGGGTACGTGTACTTGATGAAGTACAAGTCCGAAACATTTGAAAAGTTCAAAGATTTTAGACACGAAGTAGAGAAGCAATTCGGACGAAGTATTAAGAAACTATGATCCAACAATAAATTTCTTTCAAAGTCATTGATATTGTATATCGAGAAAAAAATAGCTAAAATATTGAATATGGATTCAATAAACGATACATTTTGTAAAATAATAGAACGCATGTTTGTATTTTATGAAATATATATGTTTAAGAATTTTAGTTGATTTTATTTAATTATCAAAGAATGAAGTTACGAATAATCACTTGGAAATTATTGTTGTCATAAATCTCTATTACTATACTTTTTATTTTAATGCATATTCGACCCCCTAAGTGATTGAATAATGGTTTTGTCATTGTATAAATGTTATGAGTTAAACTTTTTTTTTTATCAGTTTACTCCATCACTTTATGTTTTAATTTCATTCAATTTTACATGTAAAATCTTTTGGTATTTGCTATGACACACGTACACCCCTATCTAGGAGATGATCAAGAGTCCACGTTTCGGACACTCAAGCACTACAACACGTCTCTGACAGTCGTGTCGGGCCATGTCCTTATTTCTCCTAATTAGGACACCCATGTTGTGCAATTCAGACACTTTGTTTAAGTGAAAATCCCTAAAACAAATTAAATGCTTTTCATGAAAATAAATATGGGTATAATTTTTTACTCATTTTCTCTGTGGAGTATGTGGGATCTCTGAGACACTGCCCGAATTCTACTGGAACCCAAATTGGTGAAACTCTTAAATGAACCCAAATTGGAGTCTGATTTTATATTGAAATATAAGAAAAAGTTACCGGTTAAAAGAAAAATTGTATACATAAAATATTTTGTACAATGTATATATTTATATACCCCTTTATTTATTAGAGTTTATACATATACCTCTATATTTTTAATATTTACACTTATGCCCACAGTCCCGTATCATAGATTTTGTAAATGCCGTATCGCCGTGTACATGCCCGCGTATCGTCGTGTCCGCGTTTTAGTATACATGCTACATTTGCATATTTGTATACTATGTGCAAGTGTATGTGGTGGATTAAGAGAACTGTTTTATTCGATGTGAACTGTTTCTTGAAGTATTGGGTCCATCTTTATGTTTGTTTTATTGGCCAAACAGTTATTAGTTTTCTAGGATAATTAGATCTATTTTACAGAAGTTAGTCTAGATCACTTACAAATTCTCGAGAATGTGATGCTTAGCAAATTAGTGTTGAAATGTTGTTTAGTACTCTTTGTTTTATTTTTTATTATGTCAAAACAGTGGTTTGCTTTTAACATTCGTTTTGTTTATCTCCAAAGTTTATTTAGACATTTTTCGCATGGTTAGTTATGCTTATAGTTTGCATAATTAAAGTTATTTTCATCATTAATTTTTTTAATTACCTAGTTCTCTTTATTTGGACGCCAAATATTTAAACTTTATGTTTAAGTAGGGTCGTCCCAGGGTCACGGAGGCCTGAGGCGAAACTCGAAAAAAAGGCCCTCTTAATTAGTAACATTATTTTTACTTATCAATTGATTCATCTCCTACAAGTCCACAACTTCATCATCAACATGTTTTTTGTAAGATACTTTTTCTTTTTTAAATCAGCACCTTTTGTGATTTTTTATGTTTATAATATTCCGATTCTAACTTTTCTATGGCCGATTGTGTCTGGAGACACTCAACCTATGTAATTACACATATACAATATCCAAATTAATATATTTAAAATAAAAGGGAAAATTAGCAAGAACCGCCTCATCTAGGAAGTGTAGTTAAGGAAACACCCTCTCTCAAAAATAATTAAAGAAAAATCCCTTATCTAATATTCTATCCATTTTTTTTTTCATAATTCCAAAATTATCCTTAATTTCTAATACACTCTCTCTCCTTCTTTTTCCCTTCTCTACGTACATTTTTTCTTTGTCTCTCTTCCTTTTTCCTCCTCTTCTTCCTCTTTCACTCTCCTCATTTTCCTCATCTTCTTCTTTTCACGTACTCTCTCTCTCTCTCTCTCTCTCTCTCTCTCTCTCTCCGTTTTCCTCATCTTCTTCTCTACGGTACTCTCTCTCTCTCTTCTCAATTTTCCACTTCTTCTCTGTACAAATGGAAAAGGTCGTCACTCGTATCAGATTCGATTAATATTACCTTATAGAGAAAAAAAAATAAAAAAGGTTAAAAACAAAAAATAAAAATTAAAATAAACGGCTGATGAGGTGGTTGGTGCATAATTGGTGATAGTGTTGATGAGGTGACATGGGCATAATTGAAAAAATTGGTGGCCGAAATTAGAAAGGAGTTTTTCTCAAATGGAGCAAAATAGTTTTGGCTTCTCCCTATTTAACGAAGTATTGAAGGGATTATATCAAAGAGCCTAAAAATATAGGATAAAAAATGAAAGAATAAAGACAATAAGAGACAAATTTATTAATTATCGATGTTTCACGACAATCATACAAATCACATTTTTTTTTTGTGTTTTACCACTTTCTAATATTCATCGGAGTACTACCCAAATGGCCTCG
>NW_012193638.1:106260-151900 GCF_000504015.1 Erythranthe guttata
TCGCCCTTCAAATAAAAAGAGGGAAAAAAACCTAGAAATTTAGGTTTTTTTAGAAAATAAAAATAAAGAAAAATTCATGAGGTAAGTTACGAAAGTATATATAAGCATCATAATGCCAACTAGGGGTTGGTAAACGAGCTGAGCGCTCGACGCCGCCATTGAACTCAACGGTTACACCTACTTTTTCAATACTATAATTCAATTCTGCCCTCCTAAAAGGAACATCACCTCTAACAATTCCATCGCCGTCTACCAAAACGATTGGAAATGTTTCAAAAAAAGTAGGCATACGACGTACAAAAACCTCACGCCCTTCTTTATCTTTAAAGATAGGGTATCATAACCATCCAATCGCTATGAACATGACAAATCGGCTTAACAAAAGTTCGAGTCCGGGTGTAGTTGTTCGCTCACGAACTTCTTATTTATTTTATTTTATTTTATATATTATACAATAAAATTATAATTATTATTATAAAAATAGAATTATTTTATTAATAAGCTGATTACTAAAGCTCGAGCTCGCCGAAGTTCATGCTGGCTACCGGTTTAGTGGGTTGAAAAAGAGGCAGATTTGTCCTTCTACTATTCTTTTGTTTTTTTTTGTTTTTCTTTTTTCAACTTCTAGGAGCTCATTTTGAATAATAAAGATGCACATGAGTGAATATTGAAGACTATGTATCCTTCTTTTGTAGATACAAGATCAGCTGAACAAAAATGAAAAAGAAATGGAACATATAAATTTGGTAAGCAAACTTCAATAATAAAATAGCTATAACAAAGCTTATAATTCATTAAAAAATGCAGATTTGGAAACGTAGCTTACAATTTTTAAATATTAACATTCAAAAAAACTTAAATAACATAAATAACAGTAGGATTAAACTTGACATTACAATTCATAAAATGTGCAGATTTTTTATTTTTTGCTCAAGACAAACACATTTCACCCAACCAAAATATGAATCCCAAAATTGAAACTCCTACCACCGTTTTGAATCCAAGATTATACATATTGGTCGTCTCTTTATATGCATCTTTAATTCTTACAACTTTCCCTTGCATTTGTCAATTTATTTCTCCATCTTTTGCACGCAGTTACTTTGTCATCTTCAATTTTTTTTATTGTTTTTTTTTAACAAGCCAGGTATTATCCTTCTTGATCCCTCACATATTTGTGGATCAAACCATTTAAAATATCCAAAACCTCCTTGAAATCTGAAATCAATTTACAAAAGTAAAAAGGAAGAAATAAGAACAAACACGATTTCAAAAAAATAAAATAAAAAAGAAATTTAGCTAAATAGTTGAATCAATATACCCAACACACATTTATGAAATCTTCTTCCTTGTTATCATTGTTCCAACATGCCCACAGCCATGGAGAATAAATAAAGAAGAAAATGTAAAGAGGAGAAATAAAAAAATTTAGGGCTTTACGGAAGACGAGAAGGGAACGAATAGAAGAAGAAAAGTTAAGGGTTGTGATAACATTTTTAATTTTCCGAGCTGATAGTGAAAGACAAATTTGTCCCTTTTCAAATCCAACTAACCGGTTGAAAACCACTTTTCCAGCAAAAAAGAAACAGAAGGGTGCAAATTGCCATGAAATATGCAATTGGAGGGTGCAAAGTGCTATTTTCTAATTTAAGGGTGCAAAGTGCCAAACCCATGTAATTCAAGGATGCAAAGTGCCAATTACCCGTATATAATATTCATCAAAATTAGAAGCCCTACAAATCTTCAATTTCGTGGCCTTGCTCGCCTTGGGCCTGCCCAACTTAAGATAGAGGAATGATTTTAGTCTTACGTTAAATTCACTGTTTTTTTTATGAATGGTATAAAATAAATTCATTTTACAACTCAATATGCGGTATAATGACTGTATTTGATTTTGCAAAACTATTATTTAATAACTTTATGAAGACCTACTATTCTGCAAAACTATTTTAACATTATATTTTAGACACATATGAGTATGCGTAACGTGTTCAAATTTTAGTTATGTATTAACACTTGGTGTGTGTGTGTTTGTGTGTATATGAATGGAGAAGATGTACCCGGTGTATTGTTGATTGTAATACCTACACGCAAGTGTACGTATTGTACAAGTAATATAGTGGACAATTAAGTCCGGTGTAGCATAGTATGAACCATTAGGAACGTCTGTTTTATGGAGTTAATCGGATGCCATCCATCTCTTGACATGTGGAAATTGAAATAGACTAAATAGGTTTTAATGCAAGGTTTTTATGTTTGTCCTTTTTTTTTCTTCAAATAAAAATTGTTTTGTTACTTAGAACACATCAACTTAATTATGTTACATGGTCTTTTATTTTATGAGAACTTCAACTCAATTTAGCAAATAATATGATATTTCAGAATCAATATTTTCCTGAACATATTCCGAAAAAATATTCGTATTCAAATGTTCATATGTTTTATTATTGATTTATTATATATGATTATTAAAACTGAAATTTTTAATTTTATTTGAGTATGTATTTTTATTTTATTTTTATTATTCAAGTATTTATATGATACGTTAGTGATTTTTTTTTATTATTTTTTTTGATGGAAAATATATGATATTATTAAGCAACATTTGCCATAGTAGCCGGAAGAATTGTTCCTTCCTTACATGAGTATTCAATCTAGTGGTAATAGCATGGGCCAACGTATTAGCTGAACGTTTAACAAATTCAAAACGACAATTATTGAAATGAAGAGACAAAACAAAGCCCTACTCTATAAAAACTCCATACGGAAAAGTGTCTGAGTTCCAAGTTTGAAAAGTTGTTATCCCCTTCAATTACAATGTCCTCCCAACCTTTCTCCTTTGTTGTGATAATGACACTAAGCATCGCATGGGCTTCACCATCAATTCATTCATAAAGTATTGTGTTATTCACAGTTTCCATTCCAAGACATGTAAAATATAAATAATATGATGTGTTGGAAAAAAAATAGTGTTTTTATTTAAAGAAACAGAAAAAATGAAAGAAAAAAAAATGAAAGAATCAATTACCTTTTCCGCCATATCACAAGTTTCCAATTTCTTTAAAATTCTCCACGTGTTTGTTGGTGACTGGCATCCGTTCTTAGCTATTTAACGGCACGTCCCTTTTAAATTTAATCTGCTATATTAAATGTATATGTTAGCTATGCATATTTTGGGGTCATTAGCAATAATCCCCTCATATAGCTAATAAATATTTATATATCCACCCTTCAATTTTTCTTTGTGATAACACCCTAGAAATTATATTCCCAGTACTACCCTTATGTCAATTAACATAATTTGTTTCAATTATTTCTTTTTTCTCTCTTTCCATAACTATAATTTAATTCCTAAAAATCAGATTCCAAATTCCTATAAATAAGTATGCTACCAAATCAAAAAAAAATTGATTTTTTTATTTTTAATTTTTTATTACTTCGGATTTATTTCGCATTTTTTTTAATATTTGTTTGAGAAAAATATATTCTTTTTTTAAACAAAAAATTGATATTTTTTTCTCAACTTGTTTACTACGCCGAATCTGACTATATCAACTGTAGTCATATTTTTTCTTTATATTGCATTTTTTTACATTTTCAATTTAAAAATTCCGATTATATAGTGTGGTACATTCATGTTTACCAAATTATATAAAACAACAAAGATTGCCTATTGCTTACGAAATAATCCAATCAACATCCACACAAAAAATCACAATTTGAATGTTGTTATTACAAGTCAAGTTGAAACGAAAATATAGAACATCTTTGGATATGACTACAGTCATATTGAACAATAGTCATATTCGAATATGACTACAATCATATTCAAACAATAGTCATATTCGCATATAACTATAGTCATGTTACTGCTGTTAGTTTAGATCTCAAGGGAAAAAAATCGAAAAAATAAACAAATAGAGATAGAAATAAGAAATATAATGAAAGAGAGGGAAGAGGAGTTGACGACAACGGCGGTGGCGGTGGTGAACCAAAGCGAGAGTAAGAGAGGCGACGATGGTGGTGGAGGTGGATAGATCTGAAAAGAAAAAAACCAGGATATCGAACTTAATTTGCAATGTGATCAGATAAAACAAAGTTTCATTGGTTTGTATGATAAAACGAGAAGATTAGCTACATTTTCTTTGGTTGTACAGTGGAGGCCCTCCCATTATTTGTGAAAAAACTCGTATTGGTTTTGAATCGTATCTTCCTTCTTCGAATTCGTGAAAATTGATCGGAACCACTCTTCCTCATCATCATATACTCTGTTATCCGTGATTCGCGTAACAAACAAGAAATTAATAAATCAATAATCGAGTGAATCAGCAATAGTCATATTCGAACCATACTATAGTCACGTTACTGCTGCTGCTTCAGATTTGGGGAGAAAAAAAAAAAGAAAAAAAAAATAATATTAAAAGTTCCCATTATATAGAGTGGTATAGTCATATTCGAATATGACTATAGTCATGTTATTGTTGTTGCTCAAATCTGAAACTGTATACATATTTGGAATTTTTTTTCTAGAAAAATACAGAAACAAAGACGAAAAAATAACGAAAAGAGGAAAAACAACGAAAATTACAGAAATAGAAATGGTAATTTTCACACATAGTTACATTTCAGTTCTTAATTCTACCAAATTTTTTATCATAAATTATATGTTATAATTTTGTAACAGAGAAACCATAAATTAATTCTCCTCCACATGTACAGTTTAGTACATCTCTGTTGAAAAATGCATTTAACTTTAGAAAATCCCAAAACAAAAACAATTATAATTAACATTCTAAAGTAATACAAAATTAACGGACCATAATAATCAATTGATTCAATTATCCTCCCAAGTTTCCGGGGTATGGTACTCATTCAAATCGGGTTTCTCGAGAGCGCAGCTTGCAGTGCGTCAACCCTAGCACCAACCTCCGTGGCCTTTTTCCTGATGGCAGCGGCGCACAAGAGGCCGCCGACGTCTTCGATGGCGCAATAGGGAAGTTGAGGCGGGCGGAGGGGCCGCGGAGGTATAAAATGGCGGCAACCATGATCTGTGGTTGGGCTGACCATATTACGGCGGTGTTGTGAAAAAAAGGAACAAGGAGGGTGACGACGGTGGCTACTGATACTAGAAAAAGAGAAGAGAGAATTTGTGAGGAAGAGAGCGAAAGAGAGGGATACAGGAAACGAAAGAAATGGAAATTGGATTACGTGTAAAAATGCGGGTGGGCTAGGTTTGTAATGAAAGGGTAGAATAGGGATATAACATTTCCAAGGGGTTTCTCACTAATTAAGAATGAAATTTTGGTGAGAGAACAAGTCTTTAAAAGTCAATTGTGTTTAGTTCAAAATATTTTCAAAATAAGGGGTGTATTGCATATTTGCCTCTATATTTTTTAGGGCAAATAGCATATGGGATAATTAGTGAGAACCCTCTCACTCACATGGGTAAATGAAGATGGATCCCACTCCTTTTTTAATATCAGTGAGAACACCCCAATTTATTTGATTAAATAAATACTTAATTAAACTTAGTGCAATATTCTTAATTTACCCCTTCTATCAAATATATTATTTGCTCTCTTTACTCCAAACTTTAGAATTCATTCTCTCTCTTATTTCAGGATATGAAAAAAACCTGGCTAGGGCAGTGCAAATATGGGTTTTTTTTTTCTACAACTTTTTGTACAATTAATATATATATACCCCTATATTTTTTTATAGTTTATAAATATTTACACTTATGCCCACATTCCCCTATCATAGTTTTTTGGAAATGTTGTATCGTTGTGTCGCGTTTCTGTATGCATGCTACATTTGCATATTTGTGTCCTATGTGCAAGTGTATGTGGTGGATTAAGAGAATTGTTTTATACAATGTAAATTGTTTCAGGAAGTATTGGGTACATTTTTATGTTTGTTTTATGGGTAAATTACATGGACCCCCTGAGGTTTCATCAAATAACTCACACATCCTTGTCGTTTTAGGAATTAGAATAACCCCCCTTCAGGTATTCCTCTGTCTAACAGTAACCCCCTTACGGCCCTCTAACTAACGGAATCTTCAAGATTTCATGGAATATTCATTTTCAAATTCCAAATATGCCCATGTACACGTGTCCAAGTAGGCAGTTATTTTTGTAAGACTAATATACCCAGAGGGGGCTAATTGTAACATGTTTAATTTTATAATTATAAAAAAATTAAAATTTTAATAATAAAAAAAAAATTAAATTCTGATCATTTTTTTATAGCCGCTGTACCATGAGGGGTTAATTGAAATTCAAAACATTCGAGAGGGGGGTAATTGTAATGTCCGAACAAAAATAGAAAAATAGCCGTTTTCCCCCACCCCTTATATAAGTGTCACCACGTGTTCAATCTTTTTGTTCACTCAACTTAATCAAAGTCATTTCGTTTTTGTAATTATATGGCACCCTCAAGTAATAATTCTGAAATCAGTAGCGTTCGTTACAAGAAGCAGAAATGCAAGCGGTCGAATTGTGGAAAAAAAACTACTATCATGATCTCGGAAACAAGTTTAAATCCGGGGAGGTTGTTTTATTGTTGTTCCGACCACGGTTTCTCTCATTGGTGTGACCCATTTGAAGGTCAGCAAAACTGCTCACACAACATCTCGAAGGACTTTCATGATGAAAGTGAAGCAACTAGTGCAAAAAAGGAAACTTCAATGAAAATTGAGTAACCTGCAAATGGAGTAATTCATAGCCTAATTGTTTTAAACCTTGTAATATTTGCATTTTATATATTATGCCAAACATTTGTGCTTATATTTCACTACTGTAACAATCAACATTATTTTCAATAAATAAAGATTCCCAACTAAAAAAAAAAAAAACCACAATATTCAAATCGAAACTGACTTACAAACTTGTTCACAAACAAAATATAAACACAAATTTCCATCTACACAAAAAAACCACAATATTCTAATCCAAACAGGCTTACAAACTTGTCACAAACAAAATAATGACATCAGTTGGCCCGCAAAATAACTACAAGCTTCCTAAATAATAAGAAAACATGCCTCTTACGCTTCCAAAAACATGCCTAATCAAGTACTTAACAAAACATGCCTCATAATATACTTAATGTCATTCAAACATGTATAATCAACATAAAACCTCATCAAAGAAAGGAATTTATCTACACTCATCTTAGTGAAGAAGATGATCATATTTAGTGGTCATGGGGTTGCCAATAACAATGAAAAGTTGGTTATCTTCATGAACATGGAATTCATTGTCACCAGCAATAAAGAAACAACATTTACTAGCCTCTAATCTCTCCTTGTTCAACCTTATCACTACATTTTTAAGAAGGTCAGTTTTCCACCTTATTCATTTTTCCCTCCTCATTACCAGCCAGTTCATCAACTTTGCTCTAAGTCCATCTAACAATGAATGGCTTAGGCCTAAGTTCAGCTATCGAATTATTGAAAGACTCAACAATGTTATTAGTGACATGATCATTCTTCAATCTCTTATCATATGCATATCTAGACCATAACTCAGATGGAATCTTTAAAAGCCAGTTATAAGCTCTAATGTTATGTTCTTTAATTTTATACATGGCAAAGTTAAAACCTGGAGCAATATATGACCTAGCAGCTTTCCAAAACCACTTTTTTAGGGGACCCCAGCAAATGAACTTCTAAAATTTGCACAAATGTGCCTAGCACATTTTCTGTTAATGGCATGAGGGACTCTCTCTGTTATTGCCTCCACCAGTCCCTACAATAAACAAATGAATTCATTAGACATCAAAAATACCACATGAAAAATAATATCACAATAAAAATATCAAAGGAAATAAAACTGACACTTTGTGTGTCAGTCATGAAAGTCCATGGTCTTCCATCAGAAAATCCATCAAACATGATACACATATTATGAAAGAAGAATTCCCAACTCTCCTTGGACTCAGTTGTCACAATATCAAATGCTATTGGGTAGAGGCCATTATTTGCATCCAACCCTATTGATGACAGTAGCACACCAGCATATGGACCTTTCAAATGGCATCCAACAAATCCCAAAAAGGGAGAACACCCAACCACATAAATCCATTTCTCACATCAATCAATCCTAGAAAGAATCTCTTGAATGTTGTACCCTAGGGATGGAGGCATTTTCTTGATTTGCAATATCACATTGTAGTGTGACAACACTTCCAGGATTGCTTTGTTATACCATAAGAGCATATGTGGGCAATTTCTGAAACAACTTAGCATGGTTACCTTGAATCTCCTCCATTGCTAACATCCTTGCTCTGTACATGTGCATATAATAGGTAGACACCCCATATTTTTTTTTTATTTCATCCTCTATACTCATCAAATTCAAGTCTGGATTCCTTCTTAGTACATCAATCAGTTTTGAGGCCATCCACTTGGCAGTAACCTCTTTACCGGCTGAAGTCGTTACACAGTTGTGAGTGTCTGTGTAAGTCTTGATTTGGAATGTTACATTGTCTGGTAACACAGAAGCATGGATTCTCCAGCTACATTTTTTCACTGAACAATGAGCAGTCACCCTTTTTAGCAGTCACCATTTTTCTGTAATTTTTCTTCCTTACACACTCATATCCTTCTTGAATAACATAGTCCTTCAATACTAGCCTAAAAGCATCTACATTGTCAAAGACTTGACCCTTCTTTAGCACTATCTGATCTCCCTCTCTGTGAGTATACATATGATCTCCAAACTCCATGCATCCATTCAAAGGATCATTGTCAAACTCTTCATTTGAGTTGTTTGCAGCTTCTCACTGGTCTTCTGACTCATAATCACTCAAAAATTCATCTTCAAATTCTTCTGCATCACTCAACTCAAGCTCACTTCTGTTATCATCATCATCAATATGTGCTATAAAATCATCATCTGAATCATCACTGCCATCCTCACTACCATCATTCTCTTCTACTGGCACATCCACATTTGGCTCATCTTGTTGAGCTTCATCAGCAATCTCATTCTCTATGAACTGAACAATTTCTTCAATGCATGCAGCAAGATCACCCTCATTCACATTTGCAGCCTCCTAATATTCTTCAATACTCACCTCAGCAGCCATACTAACACCATTGTCCACAAATAAATCAAACCAGTCATTTTGGGTATTTCTTTTAAACATTTCCATCACATCATTATCATTTTTAATCACCATCACCTCACCACCATCAACAATACATGAATATCTTAACCCTGATACTCCAATACTGGGGAATGACTCCACAACATCTAAACCAAAATCATTATAGCTATACGCATCTGGATCAACACCACTAAGCTTCACTTTGGAGCCCAAATAATTTAGAACAATGCAATACAACTTATCTTCCATGTCTGCAATTAAAAATAAATAACATGTTTCAGACATAACCAAATTGGGGAATATAAGGAGAAAAATTGAAAACAATAAAACCTGGGTAAAATGCCCAAAATTGATAAAATGAAAGAACAATTAAAAACACCTAAATCAATAAGTATGGGTAAATTTTGAAAAAAAATTGTTGGGAATCGGGCACGTGTACGCAGCGGAAAACAAAAATTTTATACGAATTAAACGAGTTTAAATCACATGATCACATGCCCGATGTATATTAAACAATTAATTGCGTACCTTTGCGCTTCCAGCAAAATTAAAAACAACATACATGCGAATTATTTAATCGACATCAAATCAACTGGCATGCTCGCATTAAAACAAATAATCATGCTCGCAGTAAATAAACAAATTTCATGTAATCACAAGACATACATAAATTCATACAACATACTTACGATACGAACATGCTTATTTAATCTAAATGAAATTGAAACGAATGACTACAAATTCGAAACTTTACCTCTTGAAGCATGAGGTAGGTGCACGAAATGAAGCAAGATTGCCACGGAAACGAATCCGTGCAATCCGGGAGCGGTGACGGCAAGCGGCGGCGTGAGCAGCGGCGGCGACGGCGCGAACGGCGGCAACGACGGCGTAGGGCTGCTCCTCGATTTTTCGATCTTTCTCCTCTCGGATTTCACCTCGCATACTTCAATCTACTAAAACGCGGCACTAGACATACAATAGTT
Source organism: Erythranthe guttata (assembly GCF_000504015.1). The sequence goes on from NW_012193638.1 coordinate 116,358, forward strand.
AGAATAAACAGAAAGAATAAACAAAGAAAAGAACTACCACGATTAATCGGCCAAGGAAGGCCGATTTCCGGCGTGTCGACGGCGGCGGCGGTGGCGGCGGCCGCAGGGAGAGATCGGCCGAGAGAGAGAGAGAGAGAGAGAGAGAGAGACGACGGCTAGGGTTTTGTGATTAGGGTTATGTGTTCAAGTATGTGTGCAAGACCTATAAATCAAGTATTTATAGTGTCTTGCATAAAAGCCCTAACGGGCTTAAGTTGGACCGGGCCCAACAGCTTAAGTTCGTTAGTTCTTTTACTCGCTCGTCTCTCTTTATTCAATGATCGGAAAATTGTAACAATTAAATTTTCGGAATCATTATAATGTCCTCGTCATCACGAGTGCCAATTCTCAATTTCCAACTTTCTAAAAGTGGAAATCCTAATTCAGTGCAATTTCTAAATTTGGAAACTTCCCGATTTAGAAAGTCCACTAAGATGTTCGCCTATTCTTTTCATTTTCTTATTCTTATTCGTACTTCCAAATTACGAATGTTGGACCCAATCATATTTACTTCCAATCATGCAAAGATAAAATATTTTTATCGTTGACCGTTCATTCAAAGATCTCATGTGTACAAGCAGTGTGACCCTCGCTGGTTCAGGTGTAAGCTAGTCGTGGGCCCACAACCCTTTGTGGTCAAAACTCGTCCCTTAGAGTTACGATTAAGATGAAGCTCGTTTCACCTTAATCACCCAACGAATCAAGATTGGCGTCTAGCAACTACGCGTCATGATTCCCTAAATACAAATGAAGTGCCTGCAAGAACCTTTTGATATAGCTAGCGTACAGTACGATCCCTTCGATTCATATGTCCCGATTGAACTAGAGGCATTGGTTCATCGAGACCTCCTTAGTAGTTCAATGACTGTGCGATCGTTCTAAGTGTTGTAATCGGTACGTACATGACTTAGAGAATCGAATTCTCTAATCATCACTTAGTCAGCTCTGGCCAGAGACTTAGAGATTACAAACTATGAGAACACACAGGACATCCAAGACTATTCTAGCGATAGAATCCCCGACTACAATGCACATACCTCCCACTAGATTTTGGACTGCACGAACACTGGCCCTTGGGGCGGTCCTCGGTAGAACTCAGGGATAGGTCACGATACAGTTGGTCCTCTAGTGAAGTCACGGTGATGTCTAGGTCATAAGGACTAATGGTGTACAACTATACCATAGATATCTCTACTCGAATATTGAGAACCACTTAGAGATTTCTAGGGTGAGGGAGTTCAGTGAACTCGTCAACTTACGAGCACCCACTTACGCATGCCGATATCACAATACCGTTTACTGATGAGATGCAGTACACATACACTAAGTGCTAGTCTCTTAATGGGAAAGGCCGATATCCTCATTGGTGGTGTAACCCTTCGACTAGGAACACGTTTAACAGTTATAATACTAAAGTAAATATCTCACGATCCTAACGATCAATTACTAGTACTTGTAATAACTGTAAGGACTATATCTATGCTTGTGACAAATGGACAAATATATAAAATGCCAAGGTGTTTTATCATTAATACGAAAAAAGGTTTATTTATTACAATAATAAATGGAAAGACCACAACCACAAGTTGGCTTGTTGGTCACCTATTCTAACAAAAATAGCATGGCGAAATCATAAGAGATTTACAAAACAAGAAATCTAGAAAAAAACCCTGAATGCTAAACACAAGAAAATTGAAAATATTAACCCATTTAACAACATGGGGAAATTAAAAATTTTAACCCATAAATAAAGGAGAAAGAGACGAGAAACCTAATCCATTAACCACATCATAACAAACCAAATATCAGAATAAATGGGTAAAAACTCAATGTTCTGTTTGCGTATGAACAGGCTGGAAGCCTTCTTCGTGCACCCCACAAATTTCCAGCGTTCAACGTAGTTCACCCTCAACGCAGTCAACGGAAGTGTGAGAATTTCAACAAAAGAACTCAAATCGCAGTGAGAGACGAAGGAAAGTGAGAGAGATATTCAAGAAATAAAAACCCTAAAAGTGAAACGTTTTCAGAGATCTGCAAATGGACTTATGGGTAAAGTAGACTTTTCCATTCTTTACATTTTTCGTTTTTTTCTAGACATTATTATTTAGAGGGTAATTCGGTCAATTCCTTCATTCTGTTAGAATAATTGACCGTCGGTCAGTTTCAGACGGTTATTGTAATTCCTAAATTGACAGGGGTGTGTGACTTATTTTATGATGCCTCAGGGGGTCCATGTAATTTACCCTTGTTTTATTTGTAAAACGGTTAGTACATTCTGTGTGATAATTGGATCTATTTAAAAATAGTTTTGATTCCTCTTAATGAACTCTTAATACTCCACAATCCCTTATGGGGTTGTCTAGGGTCCGAGAGGGTCTGTACTACTCGGACCCAAACGATTGAATATCAGCCAATAAGAATGTGACACGTATGATTAGTACGAATCCAGTTTAAAAAAGTACGAAGCATGGGTTATTATTAAAATTACATAAATACCCTTAAAACTAAAACTTAATTAAATATTAAATATTAATGACTTTTCCAAAAATAAAAGTATTAAAAATTAATAAGTAAGATTCGATCATTACTTATCATTAAAAACGATCGTCTTCTTTAATTAAAATATAAATCTTTTTCCATCATCTTCTTCTCTTCTTCAATTTACTATACCCTAACCCTAATCATCTTTTTTTAGCAAAACTCTCTAGTAATATTTTTTTCTGATCTCTCCACCTTCAACTGGATAGGTACGCCCCATATCTTCTCTCCGCCACTTCAACAACGTATCAATCGTAAGTTCGAGCTCATCGAAAATTAGTTGAATTTAATCTCTTATTTTTAGATGATAGCTGTTGATTTTTGTTTCTGTTATTTCTTCCGATTAATATGATTCATCATGTTTGATTATGATTTATCTGATGTCATGTTTGATTATGATTTATCTAATGGGATTAGCTTTAAATACGTTGGGTCTGATAGAGGGGGAATGATAAACTATATATTTCAACAATTGAAATTAGTGGTGACTTCTATAATTTGTTGGTACAACATATATATCCAATAGGGTCTCGTTTGATTTGTAAGATAACCAAATAATGATTAATAAATCTTATGTTGTGTACTAGTGTTTAATTAATGAGGGTTCGGTTGCGGGTTATACAAGTTTAATTGCATGGTTGGACTATGTATATAATCATTGTCTTCAGGGTCTACAGCATGTACATGTCTTTTAAAAGATGTTTTATTGCTATTGACATATTTTTTCAGAAGTTGAGATTATAATAATGCCCAGTGGCTTAAATGTGAGATTTGAAGTTCAAAATTGTATGGTTCCTCTTTACCTATTTATGATGGCGATAGCGTGATCGTTCATATTCTGATTACAGCGATTACAGTTGCTAAAGTTGCTTAATTCTGATTATAGTCATATCTTGGAAGAACTGAACAGGATAACACGAAACCAGGTACCATGGAACACTGCATCATATCCTGCAGATTTTGTTCCTTGAGCTTGATAACATTCTTGAGTTTGTTTTTTCTTTCTTTGTCACTGTAAATGAAATTAGAATTATATTTCATAATCATATTGTCCATAAAATATTTTATATTACAGTTCTATGTTGGATGGAGATTATTTTCACAAACTTGAGGTTTTTTATGTTCTGTAAATGCTAGAGAATTTATATTATAGCATGGAATTGATCTTGATAGTTGAGGGTGTTTTAGCATCTTTTCCAGGTTTAGCCATTAATACGAAGCACATTATGTTTTGGATCAATACGAAGCACACTATGAATTTGTGGGGTATGGTTATGATAGTTTTTGACGGTATTGGAATTGTTTTGAACACCTTAATGCTAATTGTCTGAGTTGACTGTGGCTTCTTCTTCAACTTGTGACTATTTGTTTTGTAAAGAAACTAAAGAGTAAATAAATTCTTGGTTAAATAGGTGTGCAAGATAGTAGAGGAGGGCCAGAGGTACTCCAAGATGTAAAACGAGAGGCAGATAATTACTACAATACTCAAGGTCAGTTGCGTTGCTAGCGTTCTCGATCGGGAAAGTTGTGCTGTCAGGAGAGGAAATCGATTGTGCTTTCCAGCAGTTATTTATACCAAACAGAGTTATACACGCCATAAGTAGATTATTTCGGACTAGTATTGGGCGCTTTGTCTAAACTTGATACACATGGTTTTGTTCATAAGGGATATGTGTAATCTTGTTGATGAACCAGATTAGATCCTCAGCTTGTAAACCACGTGGTTGTAAATATTGTAAACACATCAGTATGAAGTGTGATTTTTTTAGTGTGTAATTCTTCATCCCCAAAGTTATTTGTTGCCTCTTTAAAAGTTTATACACACTCAATATAAATGAAGATGATAGAATTTATGTGCTTGTATTTCGTGATAGTAATCCATTGTTCTTGCATAATGACGTCTCTTTTCTAAAATTTGTTCACTGTGTAAAGATTGAAAAAAATCTTGGACATATTAATTAAAATAGCGTTTGCCTTTGAACTGAAGCTACAAAGTGATTTCAATAAACTAACAATCTAAAGAATATTCAGCGAAATTTTGTATCTTTCTAAATGCACCCTGCAAATTATTAAACAAGAAACCAGGTAGACGATATATATTATATTGCAAACAATATAAATGTAACTAATCCCATGTATTTTATTAGAGAGTTCCATTATTTATTTAGATCCAAATGTACATAAGCCAAGGACTAAACTATTTCGACATATATTATATTGCAAAATGCAAGCAATATAAATGTAAACAAATGTACATGGAGTTTATTATGAGGATTCCATTCATTATTTAAATCCAAATGTGCACCAAAAATAAAACCATTTCGACATCCTTCTCGTTATCAGTAGAGAATCTACATGTCAATGATTTTTATGTAGTTCTTGAACTTTAGGAAGTCTCAAGCAACAGTATTTACAAGACTCGAATAAACCAAAACAAATATCTTCCTAGAGTGTTTATGCCTCACAATATACCATTTATGTATAACAAGATAACAAGAAAAGTAATTTCTATCTCAAGGAAGAAGGCCATGTCGACACCAATACATTTCGAAATTTCAAAATATCAACCAATAAAATGATTCCTACACAACAAAATGTGCAACATCCACACTAGAAAATGAATTTATCAAACTTAAGAAAAAAGGCAGCAAAAATTGGCGATTAAAAAACCCCTCAAATCTCCATTGTGTTCCATTTTTCAAACACGATATCCCCATTACGCCTCGCAATTTAAAATCATCAAATGGAACCATTCTGTAACTTGCTATCTTTGAAGAATCTACGGGGTGCTTAAAACCGAAATCGTGTGAAGATGGAGATAAGATGTTGGCACTGCAGCTGATGATCTTCTATATGATCTTTGGACTCGGGCCGGCAGGTGACTGAGGGGGTTGCTACCATGCTCGCCAGAATCCCTTCAATTCTTCATCTGTAAATTAATTCTCTTTCATAGTTTCATGACAAATAAATTAAAAATAAAGATAAACCAATTTGGAAGAAAATCAAAACGAAACAAGGAAAGGACCATAAAAGACAAAATGAACTAAAAATTCTATAAATTTACTTTCTTACAAGAGTGAAAGTGTTGTTTCAACATATAAGTGCATGCATATGAAATAAGAGAGAAATAATTAATTAATCGGATATAGATTGAAACTCACGAAATCATTTCTTCAGATCAGGAGCTCAAAAGACTGGGAGCTTGAATAAGTGAGTGGATATATACGACACATCCCATTAAATATCATTTAGCATGCATTTCATTTATTAAACTAAATTGTTGTTTCCTGTTTGTTTTTTCATTTACAAGGAAAGGATAATATGGTTTTAGTAGCTCAGAGTAATATTATCTTTTTTGTGTGTATGAAAGTACGGTGCTTAGTTCACAGATCCAATCATTTTACTTCATTAGGTGAATTCGGTGTGCTTTTCTTTCTTTGTGTTAGATACTAACCGGTCATATTAAATGTGTGCACAGATATGAAAAATCTGGCAATGAGCAATTTGTCACCGAACTTAGCAAATGGATCTTCCATGAAAGAGGTTATCTGAAGGTGATCTATTTCTTTTAGTGGCGATAGATTATTATTTTCTTCAACTTCTTATTATTTTCTCTATTCTTCAAATGCTTGAATTAATAGATTATTTAATTTCTTAGGCTGTCAACCTGAAACACAACAGGATGGCGAAACAGAAGAGCCTTCAATCTATAGGATCAACGATGACCTCCTGGTGATCTCCATCCATCCCCCCACCCCCAATTACAAACAACAAAAGAAAAAAAGAAATCAAACATATAAAAATACCAGCAAATTAATTACATGGATACAAAGCCAGAGCAAGAAAATCAACCATATGAGTCTAATCACAAATTCACAATCAAACATAAATTTTACCAAATTCACGATATTAAATCAAAACGCTATAATAAGAAAATACCTTGAGCCAGTGATCCATTCAAGAATCACTATGTTGGTCGGAAAAATAGAAGTTACTGCGAAATTAGGGATTTGCAGCACTTCGCCCGATCGCGCTGCTTAACAGCCTCTCATCGCCGTTTTCCAAGCGAAAGCCTCTAGGGCTAACACGAAGGAGCATCCGCTATGCCCTCCTGGTGTGAGGTTGGAGAAGGTTAAGGACTCGCCTGGAAAAAATTGTCGACCTAAACAGATTTTGGTTTTGGGAAGAAATCTGTGAGGTTTTGATTTTATTTGATGTGTAATTTTGTTAATTAATTATGATTACTATAATATTTTTTTAATATATATTTTAATTTATTGATTTATGCTTATAAGGGTAATTGAGTAATTTATATAAAGTACGATGTGTGTACGATGGAGTACGGTGTGTTTTTACTGGGTTCGTACATTAAATTTGCAGTTGCTAGTGTCGTACCAGATCATACTAGGTCGTACAAAAAAATCAATGGATGAGATTACAATTTTACTATTTTATACGCACCAGATCTAATCGTTTTGGTCCGAGAAGTACAACTCCTCTCGGACCCTAGACAACCCCATCTCTTATTCGCTCAAAGATTATATGTTCGGCGAGTTTGGTGCAAACCTCTCGATAAAATGATTTGCTTCTTACTAATTAAGTCAAAACTTAGGACTTGTTGGTTCAGTGCTAAACTGAACGGATTTTGGACCAAAGTATCCCAAAAAAATAAAACTGCCCCTTCACATTTCTTACTTCTCGTCTGATAACCAATTTATTCCTTTAACACTACCATCACTTCTTTCATTACCATGAATCTTCGTCTCCGTCAAGAAACTTTCACCAACTTAAATTTATTATCATAAAAGAAAAAAAAAAAAAAGAAAACGAGATTTGAGGAGGCGACGCCACCAATATAAGCAAAGGGGTAAAAGGTTGGGGACCTAGGATTTATGTTCGATTTAAGTAAAGTAGCAATGAGATCAATTTCACCTTTTTTTCTTTTTCGGGCATTAACACGCAAAGTGGGTGTCACTAATGAATGACCATCTCAACCAAAAACTTAGTTGTTGCAGAGACAGGATTTGAACCCGTAACCTCAAGGTTTTGAGCCTTGCGAGCTACCATATCTCTACAAATAGAATAGTACATTTATACATAGGCCCTTTAATTGATCATCGACCGTAAAAATGAAATGAAAGGTTAATCCTTACCAACTTGATCTTCTTGAACCTGGCAACAAACATGCGTGAACCATTTCACAAAGTATGTATCCGGATAGTCCAAATTCTCGATAGTTAGCTCTTGGTCTTCCGGTCGAAAAACAACGGCGATGAAGACGTGTCGGTGCACTATTTCGTGGTGGGGATTGTAACTTTACATAAATTTCCCATTTGTCACTGAATGTATTATTTAATATTAATATCTCCAATATACACCCCTTCAAGTGCAGGCGTATTACATTTGAAGCTCTGCACTTGAAATATTTGAAATGGGTGGCGGTCGAACTTCGAACCTTTTCATTTAGTCTAACTCTAATACCATGTTAAATGACTATTTCGACCAAAAGTTTCATTAAATAGTCACATGAAAAGAGGGAGATAAGACGGTGGATTTTCTTTATTTTAGTGAGGAAAGATAAATTTCCATAGTATTGTGCTTTCATTATATTTGGATGGGATAGTGGAAATCAATTTTTTTTTTCATTTTTATCTGCTAGATAATAAATATTATTGATGAAAAGTTTAGAATCGTGTTCAATTAATTAAAAGAGTAACAGTCAAATTTTATTTGTGTTAACATTTAAAATATTTATTTTCATTAAAAGGTTACGATCTAATAATTATAACAATCAATTTTTTATTTTGTTTTTGATATTATTAATAATAATACTAAATAATGCATTTTCTAAGGCTACTGTAGTAAAATAGTACTATTCAGATATAATAGATTTTGAGTTGCCAAACAATCATAACTATTAAGCATTCAGGGTATTGAGACATTGTTCTTAATCATTCAGTTTAAGTATTCAACATTCAGTGTTGAGCGCTAGATGACTTACAAATTCTCAATAATGTGATGGTTAGCAATGTGTTAATGTGGGATAATTATACTTTTGATCCATATACTTACAATCCAAAATTATTTTTGTCCTCAAACATTTTATGTCACGGTTTTTGTCCTCAAACTTAACAATTTTTAACAATTTTGGTTCGGCTGTTAGATTTGATATTGAGTTGGATAGAGTCAATCACGTGCGCCTCACATAACATCCATTTGGCAAACAGAACATGAGCTGAAAGACAACTAATCACTCCTCATTCTCTCTCCCCTAATTTCGTAACACAGCTCTATCCCTATCATGCAATGAAAATGATGCGATCTCTCGAGTATCATAAATATTTCCTACGAAACGTAAGATCTATTCTTTAATATTTTTCTCTTCATAATAAAACCCTAGCACAAAACGACTATTAAAAGATAATAAAACCCTAGAATCCTAATCTAACTAGGAGACATAATAATTACCTATACTAATAAAATACTTAATATCTACCCTAACCCTAAACACACGTTATATATAAACTAAAATATACTATCTAATTAATTAATAATAATAAAATACTAACTAAACAATAAATAAGTAATATATTAAATTATATGTCGTATCAAACCACCCCTCTTGAAATGAACCTTGTCCTCAAGGTTCTGCCGAATAATCGTCTCTCTTTTCTATGTTTCCATCTATGCTTGACGCCATCGAATTTCTTTCCGATTGAATTCGAAAAACATGATGAAAAATCAAGCTCTTTTCCAAACACGAGTCCATCTGCCCGAACGAAATTTCTCAATCTCTTATCCAATAAATCAACCTTCGTCTCAATTGTCTTTTCAAGTTTCGTCTTCCTTACATTCACCGTAACTTTTTCTTCGACCGTCTTTATAGAATCTGGCTCACTCACAATCACAAGCACTTCCTCATTTCCTTTCTCCGGGAAGTCGTGGCATCCTTCCACTATATTTTTTAATTCTTTGTCCTCCTCGCTACTTAACTCCTCGTGCCCGTTCCAAATTATCTCACTTAAGACGAGTGATTCTTCAATCTCTTTATTGGTTAATTTCTCGTCTTCATCCCAAATTACTTCTACCGAATCCGGTAATTCTTCTTTCGGCGAACTCACAAAAAATTGGGGCTCTTCGAAAAAATCATCGTCGTCCTCTTCCTCTCCCTCCGGCGACAGGCTCGGCAACGGCGGTGGTGATGGTAGCGGTGGTGTTGGCGGTGATGGGCGGCGGTCCCTTCGGCTTTTGTGTTGGCGTTGACGTCGTCCGTGACTTTGTTCGAGTAATTTCTGAAAATCGATCCGTAATTTCTCTACGGATTTTTCCAATCGCTCCAACCGTCTTGTTTCTGACATCATGATTTCACAAAGTTTTGATGTGATCTCAACTTTGCTCTAGCGTAGCTTTGATATAATCGCTGCCTTGCTAACGAAGCGTTGGTGTTAATCGCAACTTCACTTTGATACCAATTGATGCGATCTCTCGAGTATCATAAATATTTCCTACGAAACGTAAGATCTATTCTTTAATATTTTTCTCTTCATAATAAAACCCTAGCACAAAACGACTATTTAAAGATAATAAAACCCTAGAATCCTAATCTAACTAGGAGACATAATAATTACCTATACTAATAAAATACTTAATATCTACCCTAACCCTAAACACACGTTATATATAAACTAAAATATACTATCTAATTAATTAATAATAATAAAATACTAACTAAACAATAAATAAGTAATATATTAAATTATATGTCGTATCAGAAAATGATTTTTTTATTTATTATTATGGTTTCATGTCCACAACTATGAAATATAGATCAAGAGATAGAATGAGAGGGAAAACCATGTGTACAAATTTGAAGTGCAATTTTGGATAATATATCTCTAATTGCTGCCAAACTCTATCGAATATGCTTAATAAATTGTTTATTTGGTGGATGATGAAATTGAGGTCAGCAATCAGGTGGACGATAAAACTGAATAAAGGAATTGAAAACAAATTTCACATCACTTCCAATTCATACTTTACTCTACCAAAAATAAAAAAATTGTTAGATTTATTGGAATCAAAATTAATATTAAGAAAAAGGAAGAGAACCGGCGTATAGAAGAAACAAATGCATTTCAATTAAAGAAGTTGCGGAAAATTTCCTATCCAACCAGGTTGATGAAATAAATATCTATAAATCAAACTTGCAATTTCTTATCAAGAATCTTAATCCATGGTTCAAGATGACTGTTTTGAGGTGAATTTGGGGGTTTACATAGGGTTTTGGGTTAAGGAATGGGGTAGAGAGAATGAGGACTAATCTGTGTCTTCCGGCTCATTTTTTATTTGCCAAATGGGCGTCACGTGAGGTGCACGTGACGACTCCATCCAACATAACACTCAAATTTGACGACCAAACTAAAATTATCAAAAAAAAGTGACAAGTTTGAGGACCAAAATCATGGCGAACAGTGTTTAAGGACAAAAATCGTTTTATGTGTGAAGTATAGGGACAAAAAGTGTAATTATCCTTGATAATGTCTCTGTTTTTATTTTATCTTCTCATTACCAAATTTTCGTTTCGAAATGTTGTTTGATAAAGAGAAAAAAAAACTCTTTGTTTAACTTTTAGTATGTCAAAACAGTGATTTGCTATTATCATTTGTTTTGCTTATCTCCAAAGGCCTCTTTTGCTTTGTATGAGAGGATTAATCAAAAATATTGATTATACAATTTTGGGATAGATAGTACTATATAATTTTTTGAACCCCATGTTTGGTTCTAATGAAGATAATGTGAGTGATAGTGAATTTGGTGTTTGCTTTTGGGTACTCACGAGGATTGATTATTAATTCCCAAAAATACCCTTCAAACTTCATTACATATTTTTATGAGCCCCCTCCCCTCACCAGAAATTGCGTTCATCTTTCCCCAAAATTATGAAATAGGGTTTCCGCCATTATTCTCGCACAGTAAACACCCACTCCTCCAAGCTGATTTGAAGTCATGTCGACGAGTTCTAGAAACAACAGATGTGAACGGGACTACAATCGCAGCAATTTTGGTGGATCTCACGAGGTGCCGACTGATCCAGAGTTCTGCAAATGTCAATTGAAATTACGGGTGCAGACGTCCTGGACGGCGAGCAACCCTGGTCGGCGTTTTATTGCCTGCCCACGACGAGGGGTAAATTTGTTGAATCCTCTGTTTCTTCCTCAGAAAAATATTGTTGGTATAAATGAAAAAATGATTTTCGAATTGTTGATAAAAAGTGATGGGTCTGCTCTTCCAGATTCGAATTTTTTTTTTTTTTGTGTAATTACAAAAGTTAAAGATTTTCAAAAATTTTGGCGTATTTGTCTATGTTAGTGTCTTAAACTTATGTAATTTTTAATGATATTTATTTAATTGCAGAAATAAAGTTGTGGATTATTCGTATGGTGTGATCCAGCTATTTGTGAACGAGCAAAGCAGATAATACCGGGTTTACTGAGAAAAATCGAAACCTTAGAAACAGAATTGGAAGTTGCAGTGAGAGAGCTTTCGGAAGCAACTAAAAGAGAGATTTCGGAAACGGCAAAACGAGAGCTTTCCGAAGGAAATCACATTACACCTAACCATGTTGGTAACGTATCAATCTTATTCTATATTAAAATTACATTCATGGTTGCAACAATATTGTTTGCCTGCTGTGTTTTGTTTGGTAATTGATTGTGTATGATGTGGTTTCTGTTTGTTTGGGATCGTTCATCGGTTAATCGGTTATATTGACGTTGTGAAGCTTTACGTATGTTTGTGCTTTATGTTGAACATCATTGTTTCACTTAACAGTAAAAATGCATTTAAAATAGCTAATGTTAATTAAACTTAGAACATTTTACTACTAGATTAAGGGGTTGACATAATATCTTACAAACCAAGCTTTAGAAAATTTGCCTTTAACGGCCGCTAGTTTATCTTAATGGAAACAGTCCATGGAATGAACTAGGTAGAACCACTAATAACTTAGGTAGATAAACGAGTTGTAGAAACATTACGATCCCATTACATTATAAACGAGTTGTTGCTGTTGATAGACCCTTCCTCCTCCGAGTCACCCACATCTTCCTCAACCAAACCACCCGCATCTTCCTCCTCTGAGTCACCCACATCTTCATAAACCGAGCCACCCACATCTGCCCCCACAGAGCCACCCACGTGTACCACCATCGAGCCTCCTATATCTTCTCCCACCGAGCCACCCACATCTGCCCCCACCGAGCCACCAACATATACCACCATCGAGCCTCCTATCTCTGCTCCCACCGAGCCACCAACTTCGTTTGCAGTAGCCTCAACTGCCTTATCCTTTTTTGCCTCTTGTGCACCAATGTTTACGTCGTCTTCTTTCTCTTCACCATCATCGATAATCAGTGGTTCGTCAATGTTATATCCTGTCATTCCACTAAAATCAACGGGGGCAACATTCTTGAAGTGAAATACGACCATACATGTTTCGTAAAGAGGGAAACCATTGACACGAAACCAGCGTTCTTCCATTGTCTCCTGCCATTTTATTATAAATCATTTCAATATTTTTTTGTTAGTCATGAAAGTAGTAAATACTTATAGTTTAGAAACTTACAGCCTTGTCCTTGGTGAATAGTGGCATATCAAATTTTAGCTCCTTTGAGCACGGGTTAAATTTGACACCGTTGCTTGAAATGTACTTTAGAAATGCATAAAATCGCTTTCGAAGTGCATGAACACGTAGTTTGACCTCCTCCAGAGTTATATTCTTCGATATCCTTTCCTGTAAGACCTTTGTAACACTCACTAGCACTCCATTGAACACCTCAAAAGATTCGAGGTTCTCCATCCTCTTAGTATGGACATAGATTGACCGCATTAGTACTTGATCGTAGCACAGTGGCCAATCCATACCATTGAAAAGGTCATTGATGCACTTATTTCTGGTACGAGGCATTGTTTTTGCACTTTCAGAATATAGAATATGAAAGATGTACTGTGTGTTGGATTAATTGAATGAGAAACATGTATAAATAGCATGAAACTAGTAGTTGAGGTTCATTAAATGAGTAATTATGTAAGTTTATTCCCACACGTTTTATCACAATAATTATGGCTCTTGGCATTTCAAAACTGATGAGACTTTACTCATGCATTAATTGAGTATTGATGTTAACGATGAGACATTTATCCAACTCTGGTAGGTCAATGTCTTTAACCAGCCTTTAATAACCTCACACAAGTACCAATTTCTAAATTTGTGTGGTTCCAATGCAATGATAACTATACAGAAAATTCTTGTGTACATGTAAAAGAATGTTGTAAATGGTAAATTCAATTAAAATCAAATCTTATGTACTGCTAAAATTTCGAATTTTTTTTTCTTCTTTTAATTCCATGGATATTCTTGAGTTGTCAATCAAACATGTCCATCGCATTTACTGCCATATGTGCTTAGTAGGTTGAGTACAAGTGAAAAATCAATGCATTTATGATGGTTGTAAATTACCAATTGCATCTATATAAGTATTGTTGGTGTTTATATTAAACATCCATTGGTTGCAATTGCATATACACTAAAAAAAATATGCCACTGACAATGAAACCCATTGTCCGACCAGAAGACTTTCAGTTTCAATTAGGTTGGAATGAAACAATTGATAACTATTTCATTGAAGTTTTGTTGTTTGAATCTCGGTTGGAAAATTTTAAAAGTGGTGCTAAAAATACTATGGCATTATTTTCTGCTCAAGGAGCAATCCACAAAAAAATTGGGCTTTTTTTCTCTTTGGCATACATAGCCAAAAGGTGTTGCGTTCTTGAGAAAAAGGTTCAAAACATTCCAATGGATGTTATCAATTGACAGAGTTGCGTATGATGCAACGACTAACCGCATTTCAGCCTTGAAAGAGACAATGGAATCTATTTTGAAGGTACACGTATTATGTATAAGTAAATTAACTTAATTTTTTTCGTTCGTAGATAAATGTATATCATCAGATATAAAGATTATATGTCATGTTTATGTGTTACGCAGCATAACAAATTCGCAGTTGCATACACAACGAAGGGGGAGCCCAAATACCAGGAGCTGAAACACCTTTTCGAAACAGCCCCAGTCACCACCGAACTAATTGTCGTATCATCGGATGACGAGGACGGCCCAACAACACTGCACACCGCGCCCCTCAACCCAACCCCGTCAACTTCTGTTGTAAACATTTCGTCTGGAAAATCAACTAGTGTAGAGTTTAACGTGGCAGCATACTTGGCAAACTTTTCTGATTCAGAGGGTTCTAGAGGCACAGAATTTAGCACAGCAAATTCGACCCGGAAAAACGAAAGTGAAGCCCGGTACCGTTCTCATTTGAACAAGAGGATCGTATACATGAAAAGAATCAATCCGGATGGGGAATTGTTGAGCTCATCTGGATCTAACCAACCAGATCTTGGGTTTAAATCGTCGAACAAATGATGGGTTCATGTTAATTAAACTAGTTTTTGTTGTATTCATTTTCCCATTCTACTAGTTATTAGTTATGGGCGGCAGTATGTTGTTTTAATTTAGACTTATCTTCTTTTCGGGTATTTTGTCTATGCCTATATTTTGGGTATTGAAAAAAGTTGCAGTACTCTTTTTTCATTCTACACGTTGGAGTATTTTGTCTATGCCTATATTTTGTCCATTCTATACGAATGTATTATTGCAACATTCCACGCAGTATATTAATTTTCCTCGCATTTTAAAAAAATTATTTCTATTTTAAATTCAAAGTACGAGATATGTAAGAAGCAAAATTTACAAGAAAATGGAATATCTAATAATTGTACCAGTAATACAAATTACAAAAGTCAAACTAAAATACTTAAAATGTATCGTACCAACATAAGCTACAACACCATCGTTTAACAATTACATTACACCTAATATGCTTCACCTGTAATATAACAAAATATGGTGAAACATGGGCAACTTAGTGATGCAACACCAAATTTAATACAACAAAACACTGGTGATGCAACACCAAATTTAATAGCCATGTACTAGTTCTAATATACTACACCTATAAATTAAGACTGTTTGTAATTGTTCATACGAATAAAACACCAAAAACATACGCTAGCTAGAACCGACCGTTAAGAATCATATTAACCATAATCGCCTTGTGATCTTCGTTGACACTAAAGAATATGTCCATGTTTTTCGTGCTTTCGCATATTACCTTTGTCACGTGCAATTTGTTTTCACCACTCAAGAATTCAAACGGATTAAGTGCATCAAAAACCTTTTTCCTTGACTCGGATACATCAAACTCGAATCCAATTTTATTCACTATACGGCCCAACTTGTCATCTGCTTTGTCAAAGAAAGTGGACATCATGTCAACCAAGCGAGCATCGATGTCATTGGTCCTTCCTCTTTTGTTTTTAGATTTAGGCTTACTCTTCGAACTAGATGCACTGTCTGCCCCGGCAATTGACATAAGGTCGTTGCTGAACTCATCATTCGGTGCATCAACAAACGAATAGTCGTCACCTCCAAATACAGTGTGTTCATTCCCCTTCGTAGGATGTACCAAGTTGTTGACAGCTTCATTGAATGCCTCAGCATATTCTCCAGTAGCACAGTCCTTGCCAAAGATAATTACCCAATCTTTGTAGTATGGCCATGCTTTGAAACGCATGGTCCGTGCGTGGGTGTCTGACTACATTATGTAAACGTATTCAATTAAGCATATGCAAATGAAAATAAATAAGTTTCTTAGACAATATTAGCTTACCTTAATGTAGTCTGCCCAAACTTGGTCATCGTGCATGTCAATAGTGCACGACGAATCATTACAACCGAAGCCTGACCGTGAAAGCATAGTACTTAAGGAACCGTAGTATTTCTTCCACACGTGTATTTTTGAATGTATGTGTGGTTCGGCTTTCAAATCTGTGCCCGGAAATGCCACCGACATAGCCCCCTCAAGTGTGGCAAGGTATCCCGTTTTGAAACCGTTATCGCACTTCCACCCGCGTGCAACAATGTCCTTCAATGCCTGAAGCAATCCCTGTTCTTCTTGCAATGTCCATGTCCTTCGTGTGTTAGTAGACCTCCCTTTTGAAGTTACAACCTTAGACGATGAACCAGTTCGATCCATGAAGCTACAATTCAAAACAAACTGTTGCATTTATTTAGGATCCTAAACATTTTATAAGTACGAATATAAGTTTGAATCCAATAAAAAAAACCGGCAATTTCAGTACAACAATACATATCATTCAACCGAATTAAATTTGTTCAGCCAATAGAAAAGTACAACAAACACAGAAGCACGAAAAAGTACACAAATTCAACAAAATAATCAAGTACAACATTAATCAAACACAACAAATCAACAAACAACTAATGGCCGGTACGCCATTCATTATACATCTCTTGAGCGAGGTTGTCTCTCCAATTAGTCCAATGTTGTGATGGTTCAACAACATTGATGTATTCAGCATCATTGACATCATTGTTGTCATTTTCTTCATCATCATCAGATTCTTCTGGGTCTTCCGGAACAACGGCTTCTTCGGGGTCAAAATCATTCGTAGTCCTTATGAAGTTATGAAGAAGACTACATGCCATTACAATTCTATTTTGAGCTTTGATAGGATAATAGGCAGAACTTCTAAGAATTGCAAATCTGGACTTTAAAATACCAAATGCCCTTTCTATCACATTACGTGCCTTTGCATGTGTCATGTTAAAATATTCCATATAATTTTGAGGTGCATCGGTACCTTGACCATAATATTGAAGATGATATCTTTTTCCCCGATAAGGTGATAAGAAACCATCTCCATTGGTATAACCATTGTCGACAAGATAGTAATGACCTGTACGTACAAATTAGATAAGTTTTAGGTATTCTTATTTTAAGGTATCATTAATGTGGATGTATTTCCAGCAATAAGAAAGATTCATACCCGTCGGAATCTTTAAACCATTAGACCTAGTAATAGCATCACGAAGGACTCGACTGTCCGCAGCGGACCCCTCCCATCCAGTCAGCAGATATACAAAATTCATGTTAACATCACAAACAGCAAGAACATTGACGGCTATGTCACCCTTTCGATTCCTATACCTTGGCTTATCAGCTCGAGACACCCTAACATTAATGTATGTTCCATCTAGTGCACCAAGGCAACCCTTTGAGGAAAAATTATACACTAATTTATTAATGTAGTTATTTTATCTTCAAATTCATTTTTCAAGAAAATACAATATGCAATATTAAATTATACCTTCAAAAACTTCCACCTTTGGTTATCGGAATCGTCTGAAACTGGTTGGGGGGTGACCAATAATATAGAATGCAACTTAAGAAGTGCAGCTAAGAGTCTATTAAAGTGTTTGCTAACAGTGAATCCAGATCGTTTGAAGGAAGAACGAATAACAACATTTTTTGTATGGTGAGCCAAAATACTCAAAAACATTGCAACTTGTTCGGGTATTTGAACATTTTTGGTTGCTAAAAGACCACCCCTGTGTTCAAGTAGATAACACAAGCGTTTGAAAGTGTCCATATTCATTCTAAGATTATCCCTACACGTGACATCGTCAATACCCACCAGATCATGCAATATTTCTTGTTGTTTAGGTATCTTTGCTATTAAGCTGTATGTTCTCCCATTGTTTGGTGTATTGGTTAAACGACGCCGCCCAACAGACATATAAATACGAAGAAACAATAGTAAGCGTAACTTGATATCCAAAATTTGATCCAACACAATAATAACCTCTCCCTCGTCGGTGACAGTGTCCATAGGTTGGAAATCGGAAACTGTATAAATCGAACTAATAATTAATTTAAGATCGTAATTTCTTGAATAAAATGCAATCGAAAAATCAAATAAAATTACCTTAAAACCACAGTACTTAGTAAACGACAACTTATTTACCAGAATGAACTCACACATAGTTAAGCAAGAACATTCTAACCACATAATACCATTCAGATCTAACCACATAACTTGATAAATATTTAATCAGAAACACAAATAAAATTATCTTTTAAAAAAACCCCAATAAAATCGACGCCACATTTTTTTCTAGAATAATGCATAGACAAAAATGGATAAAACCCAGATAATAAACTCAACTGCATAATGATTCAAAAATATAATGGAATGATTTAACAAAAACAAACAAACATTCAGACATTCATCACAAAGAGCAAATAACCATACTTACCAACTTCTTCAGAAAACGAAACGCCAGAAAACGCAGAAATCCACTTGCAGAAAAACCGTGAATCGATCTATGTCTACAAAATGTGACGAGAATTTATGACTGAGAATAGGTTAACAAAATCAAAGAAAAAATGTGATAAAGGAAGATGCAGAATTTACCCTCAGTTTCAGCTGCTAGGGTTTTGGAGGTGATTAAATGGAAAAAAAAAACATTTATATATGTGGGTGGTGGTAAATATGAAGAAATTGGAGGGTTTTGTCGTCTTATCATCTTTCAAATTCGGGACTTTATTGTCTTAATTAAACGTGGGCCATGGAGATTTAAGCAGGGATTGGAGAATCTCATCTCCCCCCTGGGACAGCAATATAATAGTGTTGTGGGATTGGTGGGTGGGACCCACAATTAGTCCACAATGAGCAAATTACAAGCAAACATGGTATAATTAATAAAATATAATTTATCACCCCTGGATAAAGTATAGCAAATGAGCCCAAAGTGTATTTACACAATTTTTCGCATGATTTAGTTAGAGTATCTCCAACCGATTTCACCAGATTTTATTTTTTATGGTGAAGAAATTGGTTCATCTCTCACTAGTGGTACACCATTTTACCCGGCCACCATCTCTTGTGGTAAATGGTGTTTGTGTCTCCCATGGATTTCGCCTTAATCTAGACCTGATAGTGAGATGAGAATAGGGCCCATTCCCCAGTCCCACGGTTGGGAAACGGCGGCCGGTCTCACACGGCATTTCATCATATACCAAAACGGTAAATCTAATATTTATCGTAATTTTAGTATAGTTTATTCCCTAAATATCAATTATACATCAAATTTTGAGTAATATTTTTTTTAATTATATAATTTAAACATTATGTATCAATGTAAAAAGGGCAATTTACAAATACGTCCATCACTGGGTACTACTTATTTATAAAGAGATCCAAACAATAAACTCTTTTACTAGAAAGTCCACACATGGCTCAGATGTTTGTAAAAGACTAAAATAGCCCCTCATACTTTAATATGCTCCAATTTCATCATTTAATTTAATCTAACCCCAATTTGACCCCAAATTTCACAAATTATTCAATTTTGAAGCAAAACACATTTTTATGGACAATTTCGTCTGTCACAACCGTTGACCGCCGGTCTCCTGCATTGACTTTTTCTCCCTTTCTTTTTTTTTTCTACCGATCTCTGACGTTGACTCTTTTTTTTTCATTCCTGATTTTTCTGCCACCGGTTTCCGGCGTTGACTTTTTCGATCTTTTTATTTTTTTCTTTAACATATTTTCCCCCGTTTAAACAACAATTGCTATGATTGATCGTAATATTAACTATATTACTGTTAAACGCAACAAATTAACTATACTACAGTTTAACATAGTAATATTGCTATATTAATCTCTAGTACAGTAATATTAACGCAACATAAGTCAATATTATTGTGTAATAGAGTAATATTAATATGTTGGCCGTTCAACAAATGTAAACATAATAAAAAGCCAAAATAATTAATATTACAGTGAGTGACAGTAATATTACTATAACAACAGTAATATTATCGTCAAGCACATTAATATTACAATAATAGACAATAATATTATTACGTTACTCCGTGAATAACTCAAACAAAACAAAAAAACCCAAGAAAATAATAATAATGATGTGGTTGATAGTAAATTACTATAACAACACTAATATTACCGTCAACCACAGTGTGTTTACAGTAATATTACAATATTAGACAGTAATATTATTGTGTTACTCAGTGAGTAACTCAAACAAAACAAAAAAACCTAAAAAAAATAATAATATTGATGTGGTTGACAATAATATTATTATGTTTACCGTTATTTACTGTCAACGACAGTAATATAATTACGTTGACTTGTCGACAAATCAAGCAAAGTTAAAAAAAAAGAACAAAAAAAAATTAACAATAATAATAATAATACTGTCATTGACTCTAATTACGTTGATGTACTCTCGGTGACAATATAATTACGTTAATTTACTGTCACTGACAGCATAATTACCGTTGACAGCACAACTACGGTCAACGTTTAGCGGCGGGCGTAAAAAAAAAAAAAAAAAAACACTAAAAAAAATCAACGCCGAAATCCGGCGGTAAAAAATATTTTTTGATAAAAAAAATTGAAAAAATAAAGTCAAAATTGGATTTTTGTGGTCAAAATTGATTAAATTGCGGTTACAATTAAGAATTGGATGTAAAGGGTTGGGGGTAATTTTGTCATATACATGAATTTTTCTTTTATCTATAATAAATATTAAAGGGATTGGCTTATTGGTGAAAGAGATATAGCCCCTAAACCTAGAATAATAAAGATGATTGGTTAGGGACTTATGGGCAAAAATCTCATTTAAAAAAACTATCTAAATATGAAATAACATGAGCTCAAATTATTTTACGTATAATAAAATCATACATAAACAATAATCACATAAATTATTGCATAAATAAAAATATTACAACATAAATTATACAAATTAAATAAAAATAAGCATATTTATATTATTAGAATTAATATTTTTATTAATAATACATGCTAATAAGTCGGTAATCAAGTGTAATTGGTTAAAATCATCATCTATATACTAATTAATAAATTGATGTTAATTACACCAAAACCTATTTTCACCTCTATACACTAGTAGAAAAATGACTTTTTACTACGATCATTAACCGTAGCAAAAGGTATTAAATTAGTACTAAAAAGGTTTTTGCTACCAATTTGCCCCGTAGCATATATATACGAGAGTGACAAAAGTCTTGCTACGGTAAATGGCCGTACCAAATACTTTTTTTGCTACGGTAAATCCTAGTATTTACTATGACTTCAAAATTGTTCTATAGTATAAAGTATATTTATTACGGTTTTTTACCCCAACGGAAAATTTCGTAGTAATAAGCAATTTTTCTACTAATGATACTTGGTAGGAAAAATAGGACTTGGTGGAAAAAATAGGAAAATGGTGGATGGGTGGGAAATGAAAATTCCTTCACAAAAAAACAATTGGTGGAAAAATAGAGTTTGGGTATATGGATATATGGGGATTGACCACGGTGGGAGGCTAAATCAAATCTCCATAATTTAAGGTGTAAAGGTGATATAAGAATTTTGGATGGAAGGCTAAAAACACTTAAATTAGATTAAAAAATGGTGATATAAGTGGTGTTTGCAAAAGTTTTTTTCAAAATGATTATGAGTTTTTTTTTGCTCATAATTTGGTTTTAGGTGTTTGTAAAATTAACTTTTATTTTTGCTTCTCTGAAATAAGTTGTTTTAAGCTACTTTTTTAAATGCATCCATGTACCTGTTTTTTCTATTTAACTCACAATCACTAACTTCTACTTTTAAAATAGCATTTGCAAACACCACCATAGTGACTGATTGGAGATGCTCTTATGCTTATAGTTTGCATAATTATAATTATTTTCATCACGTATTTTTCTTTTCTTATTACCTAATTCTCTTTATTTTGACGCCAAATATTTATTTAAACTTTATGTTTAAGTAGGTTGTTCGAAGGTCCCGCCTGAGGCAAACTCGAAAACGAGGTCTTTTTAATTACTGACCTTATTTTTAGATTGGCCGTTTTTTATTATTTATATTTTTGGCTTTATTTGTTTGGGCCTTCAAAACAAAAGGAGGGGCAAAAAACATAAAGTCAGCCTTCTTTAGAAAAAAAAAATAAAGAGAAATAAAATTGTTCTATTTTTTATTACGTCAAAACAGTGGTTTACTATTAGCCTATTATCATTCGTTAGCCTTTTTTTTTTAATTAAAATAAAGAAAATTTCATGAGGCAAGTTGCGAGTTGCTGTCTCGGGTGGACCCCGCAACTTCCAACAAATATAAACAGAGTTAATTGCAAACCACTGTGTAAATAAGCCAAATAAGCCCCTCTCAAGAAAAAACTCACTCGTAGCTCCCTATGTAAACAAAGTCAATACTTGGAAGAAAACACACATAAATTCATAATCAACATCGATGCTTGCACCTCAACAACAACAACCGATTTGCTGGACAAATCGTGAATTTTGGACGAACCAATTCGCCGGGAAACCTTGAGGATGCAACCAAGGGAGTGAAAATGGTGACAGGAAGTGTACTTGAGCTTTTGTGTGTTTGGATATAAATTTCTGTTTCTTGAGTATATACATGCATGCACCATTTTAATTCTGGTAATGGGCTGTCAGCTGTGGATTTGAAGAAAATGGTGGTTGTGCGGGAGCACTGAGCTGGTGGTGAGTGGCAGGCACCGACTTGATAAAGGTTGTATAAGTGTTGATTTGCTTGGGGAAGAAGACGACTTCTATCTTCTTCTTTTTTTTTTTATCATCTTTATTTGTTATAAAAGGTAAAATAGAAAAGTTGCAAAACATATAAAAACTTCTAATATTATTACTATATATGTTTAATTTTTTTTATATATTAATTACAAAATTGTAAAACACATAATGTTAATAAAATTAATAATAATAAATTTATAAAATATGGTATAATTAAATTAAATATAAAGTTCAAAAAATACATATAATATGTAGAAATCACAATTATGATTTACTGATTGTTGAAAAACCCTTGGGGCATTTTTTTCATTTCCATTATTGTCTAAAATCCAATGGGTGTTGTGTGCTACGAAAATGTTTACAAAGGGAGCCATTAGTAATTTTTTTTACCTGTGGTATTTGACAATTAGAGATTTCACAGGGCGGTATTTGCAATTAAATTTATATAAACGTCATACTGCTAACTAGGGGTAGTAAACGAGCCGAGCCTGCTCGTGAACTCGACGAGTCGAGTCGACACGACAAAATCTCGAACTAGAGTTTGAGCTCGGTTATAGTGTTCGATAGCTTGCAAGTTGACTCACGAGCTTCTTATTTGTTTGTTTATTTATTTATTTAATTTAATTTAATATATTATACAATAATATTATTATTGTTATTATTAAAAAAAATTGAATTATTTTATTAATGAGCTAATTTTTAAAGCTCGTGCCGAGCTCGATCTCGAAATCATCGAAGCTCATGCGTGTTCGAGCTCGAGCCAGAAAATATCAATTCGCATGAGCTTATCGCACCTCATGCGAGTTCGAGCTCGAGCCTTCCAAAACAGGCGAGTTCGACTCGTTCACACCTCTACTACCAACTGAGCTAAATACGATTCTTGAAAATATTTATACCCGGCTGGCTATATATACCTTGCTCACTTTGGGCCGTCCCAATTTAAGATAAAAAAAAATGAATGAGTT
Source organism: Erythranthe guttata (assembly GCF_000504015.1). The sequence continues at coordinate 140,461 of NW_012193638.1, forward strand.
TAGTCTTACGTTAAAAGAAATTCATTTTACAACTCAATAATTGCGTAAAATCCAGAACATGGGAGAAATAATTGTGATGCAGTTTGTTCTATCACATGTGCCAATAATGCGAGGTATTTAAATTCATGGTTAGTTGTGACTGAAAACCCAATTTGTTTTTTTTTTTTTTACATAACTTCATTAATGCTTAGTGTTTTCTTCATTTGTTTGGAAACACATTTTATTCTCAATTATAGTAATAAAGATTAAATATAGTTGCTATATATAGCATTCGAATATAGGAGACCTTTATTTCTTCTTACAAAGAAAACTTTCTATGTTTGTTAACCTTTCTTTCTTAATCTGGGGGCCCACATGCATTTACAGCCGTTCTATTTGCAGGGAATGCCTACCTGCCTCTATTGATTAATTTTTATTCTTTTATTGTTTCTTGTGATCGATTTTTCTTTTTCAATTATATAATATTGTTTCATAAATTTGTTACATTCATTGAAAATAAAGCCCACAAGAACTTCTTTTATCAGAAAAATAATGAGTTTATTGCAGTTACTCTTCCTGTGAAAAGTGCAACTGCGCGATTCCCCCAGTCATAAATCAATTAGCAAATACCCCCCTTGGTAATTAGTCAAAGCTGTATAGGTCCCTGGGGCGAGTTCGTGTTGTTCACGCGTTGTTTTTGCGATTTTTGCTGAAATTTGCTAGAATTTACTGTGTGCAATGACCCAAATACCCTTACATCATGTCTCCTCTTCACATTGACAGTATTATTCAATCTCTTCACCCCTTTTCTCATTGTGCCCTAGAAAAACAAATTTTCACTTCTACTCTTCAATCAAAGTTCAACCATGTCTTCTTACTCTTCAAACAATGCGTCGAGGAGGAACAACTCGAGCCCTCGCATGGATTTGAGGTATCCAATGTCTCCGTTATGTCGATGCAAAACAAAAGCCTCAATAAGGGTTGTTGAATCGATGACGAAATCTTCTTTTGGGATGTTATACTATGCGTGTGAATTTCGTAGATGCAAATTTTTTGAATGGTGTATTCCCAATCGAGAAACTTGGGAACCAATTGGGGTGAAGGTACAATATCAAAATTGGTGCGATAATGAAGTGGATAACCATGAGGCTGAGGAAATTATCTCAAAAACTACATCTGTGGGTGGAGTGGTTGAAAGTAATGGAAGCAATGGAAATAATTTGCAAACTTTGTTGGTCATATGTGTATGTTTGTTTGTAATGGTCATAATTCTTCTACTAAAGATTTAGATGTGTAATTTCAGATATTTTTTCTTTGTGCTTGTCAATTTCCAATATTATTGTAGTTTGTTAATGTTGTTCTGATGTAATGAGAATATAATGACCTCTATTTTGTTGTTGTTTGTTTCAATTATCAATAAGAATGTAATGAACTCTGTTTTGTTGCTGTTTGTTTCAATTATATATCAATATGAATGTGGTTTGTTTGTTGTTTAAATAAGATGAATGTAGTTTGTTTTTTTAATTCACCTGTGCTATCAGCTTTAATCAATGAAATGTAAATTATGTTGTAATGAAAGTGCACTACTGTTATAGCAAATTCCACCATGTGTAAAATAATTTTGCAAGAACCATCCTAGTTTTTGAACTTACCCATACATGTTTGAACATCAACCAATGACAACAATTAAAAACAACAAAATACATATAGCAATGACAACCCATAGTAACCAACAAACAACAAAATCCACAAATGGAAGCCTTTCAAAAATTACATACTACTCTTTTAAATACCAACCAAAAGTAACCAACATCAACAAATACATCCCCAAAAACATAATGTCACAAATAAACTATTACATTCATCCAAAGCCATCAAAAGATGTGATCAAAAGGCTGTCAGTATGTTGTTTCAAAATACAACTTTGGAAATATATCCATTACTACCAAAATTCACAAAAAACAGAATGTTCTTATATTTTAAATTTTCCACTTTCTCTTCCTCTCCCTGATATTTTGAAGGACTTCAGATATTTGGAGTTTCCTTGGCCTTTTGGGTACATTAGGGTTGGTTGAAGTGACACCATCCACAGTTGATGTTGCTTTTCTTGTTGATGGTGCTTTTCTTGTAGTACCAACCTCAACACCTTGTCCAAGCAGAGCTGCATTTCTCCTCCCCTGGTAAATCTTTAAAAAGAAAACAATGTAAGTGAAATGCTAAAGTAGCCAAAGAAAGAAATAAATTACAAATGCATTTACCCTTGCTGGTGGTGGTTGAACTGTTTGAGGTTGTGATGCTTGAGGTGCACTTGAATTCACAGTAGACTCTTGAGAGGAAACTGGAGGTGGAGCTGCAGCTGGAGGGCCACTTCTTACAAACTGAGGAGCCCTTGGAGTTCTTGATTTCACCACTGTTGGAGGTGCAGGTCCAGCTGGAGGGCCACTTATGTTTTTCCTTCTTGCTGGACCAGGTCCACTTCTGTTCACTGATGGAGGTGTTTGCTCAGGTCTGTCATCATTTGTGTTGGCAGCTGTGTAACCCTATAAACCAAGTACAAAATCAAAGCTCAAATTGACATAATGATTTATTTAAAAATACACATGTTACCTTGTACAGCTTGGACCTTGAATGTGTTGGATTCTTACACGTGCCTCTGTTATGGCCTTGTTGCAAGCAATTTTTACAAGTATGGGTCAAACCCTTCCTTGTAGAAGGCCTAAGCAGCTCATCAGGAGCTTTTCTTCTCATCTTTTTTGGTCTTCCAACCTTTCTCTTTATAAGTGGGGCTGACATTGGCTCAAATTGAGTCTTTATATAGTCCTTTTGACCTGGAACAACATGTATCATGCATGCATAGGTCCTTAAATACATATCCTTTGTATAATAATGGTCTACATAATCCTCAATTTTGTATCTCCTCTCCACAATGCATGCCCATGCATGAGCACAAGGGTAGCCATAAGCTGGAACAAGCCACAAGAACAGGTTTTCTTGTCCAGGTACACAACATACTTGTCTCTATTTAAATCTACTTCAAATTCTTCTCCCCCACACCACCTCGGGGAACAGTCTCTTGCAGTGGTTTGATATGCATTGATCTTCTTTAAAATGTTAGGACACATGCTGCCTTCATACTTCTCCATTCCTGCCTTCTTAACCTACAAAATAAAATATATAACACATTATGTATCAAAGTATAAAAGGCTAATGTTATACAAAAATAAAAGGCTAATGTTATACCTGAAGCCTGCTTGTCATCCTTGTCCTAATCCATTCAAACATGCTAATTATAGGGTTCTCTCTTGCTTCAAGAATCATGTTATTGAAAGACTCACATAAATTATTCACCACCACATCAGATTTGCATGTCTGACTGAAATGTGATCTAGTCCAATGATATGGTGGTATATTACTCAACCAATCAAAAGCATCTTTATCTTTCTTCTGAATTTGAACCATGTGATGCTTGAACTCATTCACATTACCAGTTGAAGCAGCATTCCATAACAGACTCTTCAACTCCAAAGAAGACCATTTTTGCCTAAAGTTTTGGTAAATGTGTCTGACACAATACCTATGGGCACAACCAGGAGCAACAGTTTTTATTGTTTCAAGTAAGCCTTTCTGTCTATCAGATATGAATGTCCATTTTTTTTCCTCAACACCACCAATATCATAAAGCAATTCAGTCAAAAACCAAGTCCACATCTCCCTATTCTCAATTGGAACAACAGCAAGTGCAATTGGGAAAATATTGTTATTTGGATCTCTCCCAATTGCACAAAGCAACTGACCCCCATGCAATGATTTCAGGAAACACCCATCCAGACCAATTAGTGGTCTGCATCCAGCTAAAAATCCCATTTTCATGGATTGCAGACTAAAGTACATCCTCTCAAACACTGGTGGATTTGAATCAGCTACTTTTTTTAGCAACAATTTAGAACCAGGGTTTCTACTCCTAATTGTTTCACAGTAATCCCATAGCAACTTATATTCTTCTGCTTCTTGACCTTTAATTCTGTCCATTGCTGCTTTTTTTGCCCTCATTGCCTTCCAATACCCTGACTCCACACCAACTTTCCTCAAAATTGTGTTCTGTAGTTTCTGAATCTGAATATCTGGGTTATCTTTGATTCCTTGTTCCATTCTTTTTCCAAGATAACTGGCATTAGCATGTTTGTTGATTTTTGCCTGGGTACATGTGTGTTCACCTTTTATTGTCTTGATCTACATCATTAAAATACAAATTGTAGATTATTGCATTAAAATACACACAATATATATTTGCAGAATATAATATATTTTAATGTAAAATAAATATAAAATAAAAAGGCTAATGTTATACCTGAAATAGTGGACCACCTTGAACAATAGATGCATGAATTCTCCAATTGCATCCACTTGCTTTGCATTCTGATGTGACTCTTCTCCTTTCATTCTTCATATGCTCCAACTCATAACCATTCCTAACAACCCAATCCTGGAGAGCTTCTCTGTACAGATCAACATTTGGAAATTTCATACCAACTTCCAAATTTCTGTTTTTCATAGTTTGGCCCTCATTGTATATAGGAAACTTTCTACTGTCAGTACATGGGTCATTCAAGGCCTCCATATCATCTTCATCATCTACATCACTGTACCATCCTGTTGCAGTTGGATCTATTCTATACTTATGAACCTTGGGCATTGGTCTTTTACTCTTCCTCAACATACTATTCAACTTCTTGATCTGCTCTTGCTTGCTATTATTTCTTTCCACAAATATATCATCATCATCAGAACCTTCAATGTCATCCAAATCTTCACTAAGTGCATATGACTCATTTACTTCATGTTCAATAAAGTCCTCATCTGAGGAATCATCAAATTCAGAAGAGCTTGAATCATACATTGAAGGCTCTGCATATGTGGAAGGGTTTGTGGAAGGCTCAGAATGTGTGGAAGGGTCTCCATGGATGGAAGGCTCTGCATGTGTGGAAGGGTCTCCATGGATGGAAGGCTCTGCATATGTGGAAGGCTCTGCATGTGTTGAAGGGTCTGCATGTGTGGAAGGCTCTGAATGTGTGGAAGGGCCTGCAGGTGTGGAAGGCTCTGAATGTGTGGAAAGACTTGCTTCTGTGGAAGGCTCTGCATGCATAAATGGATCCTCATTTATTGGTGGATCATTTGTTGCCCATTGCTCAAGTACCTCACTTGTGGATTCATTACCAAGCAACAACTTAAGTATAGGGGACTCTATCTCTGGCTCTCTTTGTAGCTCATTTTGTTGCTCTTCTTCTGGCTGTGACATGATTATATTCCTTTAAACATCAATTGTAATGAGTGGTTCTACATCTACCCCCTCTGTGTACAATGTCACACAGTCTAATTTTGAATGTACATTTTGAAGGAAGTGGATGCTGATGTCACCTTTAATATGTCTCAACCCCATCTCAAGTGTTTGCCCATGATACAAGAAGTAGAAGTTAACAACTTTCTTATTTCCTCCAACCAGAGTGTATAGCTTGAACAGATATTCCATGTTGAGGTAGTCCATATTGACATTGAAGACCTCTTCCATTTTTCCACCAACATAGGTCACTTTAGGGTGGTGCACAAAGTGCCCATCAATCCAGATACGAAATGCACAAAAGTGTTCCATCCTATTAAAAAAAAAATTAAAAACAAAGTCTTGATAAATACACATGTATCAAAAAATGGTCTGAAAGTGGTCCCTGTGCATAAAATAAGTGCTAAAAGTTGTGACATTATTAAAAGAGACAGCAGATACAAACAAAAACATAATTAAAAAATACAATTGACAAATTCAAAGCACTGTAACAAAAAAAAATGAACAAAATTCATTTAAGTACTTATAAAGTTTCAGTTTTTAGAGCATTGAGAAAAGCCCAAGAATATTTTAACACATCAAGCTTTGAAATTCACAATAAGATGCGACAAAACCCTAACATATAAAAGCCCCTAAATATTTGCAAACAATATCAACATCACAATCCCCGTAACTATAAACGTTAGAAGGACTGACAAAACAACATAAACAACGACATTGCAAACAACATAACTACATTTAATATAGAAGTACTGAAATTCGAACTTACCACTATCCTTGTATTGTTGTTACAATGAATTTGAAATCAACACTTCGCTATTCTGGAATTGAAGAGATTGTGTTAATGCACCGTTGTTATTTAGCGATGTACGAATTTAGGGATTTAGGGATTTAGGATTGTGCTGGGTGATTTCTGGAAGAATGGCAATTAGGGTTACGGGTGAAATGGGCGAGTGAAAACGATGTGGGTATGTTAATTACCGAAGGGCATTTTCGGCTTTTCACAGCTGGTCAACGAGCAATATCAAAATGGGTCGAGTGTGCAATCTAAAAGTTATCATAGGGGGGTATTTGCTAATTTTTTTATGACATGGGGGAATCGCGCAATTGCGATTTTCACAGGGGTAGTAAATGCAATAAACTCCAAAAAATAATCTTACAAGAATTAATGTATCATATGGACAAAAATATTAATTATTCCTTTTCTTTTGTAGGACCCATGTTTAGAGATTTGAAAACTCTTCTCGTCATTACTTAAGGTTGGTTAACTCCCTTTTAATTACCGGACTAATAGCAATTAATTTAGGGTTACATTAACATATTTTAGTTATTAAACTTTTAGTAGCAGAAATAAAATAGAGTTTAGTAAAATGGTAAAAGAATATTCGTTTATTTTTTTGAGTAAAATTTAATTTAACTAAGTATAGGCCATTTTGTTTGATATCATATTATGTAAAATTATTTGTTTCAATCAATTTCATCGATTAGTTTTTATGTTACTTGTAATTATTGTACCCTATACTGACATAGAATATTATATTCTTTATTATATTTAATATAATAGTTCATTAAAAATAAACATTATTTTACACTAATATTATTTATTATTTTACTAAAACATTCATAAGAACAACATATAAGAGCAAGTAAAAAAAAATAGGGTAGAAAAAGAAAAAAGAAAAAAAAAAGATTCTTTTAGGTTAAACAGTCGAAATGGAGTAAAATAACTTAAGGAAATTACATCCTTAAAAAACGGACCCAACAAAAGAAAAAAGAGAATAATTCATTGTTATATTGCACATGGCATGCATCGGGTGGCGTCCTTTTTTGGGGAAAAAATGGATGGTCCGGCTACAAGAGAAGGGAAAAGTGAGGCGTGATGGCCAATATATATATACACGTGTGTGTGTGTTATGGTCTATATATGCTTTCATTTTATCTTATCTAGCAAATAATATTGTTACGTTTCAATAAATAAATTAAACCCATTAAATTGACATCTATAGTAACGAAAATAAGATGAAGATTAATTTATTTAGTCTTTCCGAACTCAAATGTTAATTACTAACAATTAGGAACTCAATCACAGTTAATAGAAATAATACATAATATATTAAACGAATATAATAAAGTCCAAACACTCAGAATATGTCCACATCCCCACATATTAGACTTATACTGTGCCTTTAATCTCTCTCTTCTTCTTCTTTCTTTTCCTACTGACAAGTGTCAGCGAATGCAATCCACGTCATCTATCCATACTACAATTTAAAAAAAATATATTAATAATAATAATAACAAATAAATAAGTACTAAGAAATAATAAATAAAAATATTCTAACCTATCAAATAGTCTCCGCGGTCTGAGACTCTCCAGTAGTTTCGCTAGTTTGTGGTGTACGGAAGATCACGTACATTACAATCTGGCCTATACCTAAAACTAATCGAATAATGTTCGGAATCTGTATTAATGAAAAAAAAAGTTTTATTAGAAAACAATTACTAATTATTAAGTTTTTAATTAGATGTAATGTTAATTAGGATTTACATACCCAGATATTGTCATCTTCTCTGGCAAAGCCATAGATGCCCCAAATGACAACATTAGCTGTTAGGACGCATGTCAGTGTGATAGATATACCCTGCACATTGCGTGTCCTAACAAGTCTAACCAATTATATAGAAAAAAATGGTACATAAAAAATTATATAAATTAAATTAAATTTAATTTAAAGTTACTAACTCTATTTAATATTAATCTTTAACACGGTGCCTATAATCGATGAATAGACTAAGATGAATGATCCAAAGCATATTCACCCATCGATCATAATCCTCAAGTCACCTTTCACGTAAAATACATGACAAAGGTGATAGTGCAAAATAATCCAAAGAGAATACCCGAGACAGTAATAGAGCCACATGGCCGATTCAAATAGGGCAACGGTGTACGGAATCACCGTGTACCCTACCGTCGACTTCACATCACGGATTTTTCTAAATGTATCCCTACAAAAATTTGCTTCAGAATTAATCCAAAGAAAATGTACACTCCATGGAACCATGGATCATCAAACTGCTTCAGAATTAATCTAAGGAAAAAGAGTTGCCGTTGTTGGATTTCAAAAATCAGGAATAGACATCGCAATGGAGAGAGAGAGAGAGAGAGATGTGAGATCTCAAGCAAATTCACTGGCGGACCTATGAAGAGGGAGGGGGCTGTAGCCCACCCAAAATTAAAAAAAAAAAAAAAAAAAAACTTTTAGCTATTTCGTAGTTAACATTTTTTTGACTATTAGTCTTGCCCTCCAAGCATCAAAGCAGTATTTGGAATTGTTTCCAAATGGTTATGTAAAACAAGTCTTTAGATTGAAGAACATTTACGCGAATTAGTTAAGTTCGGAAAGTATTGGATGTCAAATGAACTAAAGTGAATTAAAAATTTGTTCAGGTAATAGTTACGAGTTTAATTCAGGAGATTTAATTTGTAGGGTATTTTGGTCCTTTACGATTTCAAATCGGTTGTTCATATTTTATGAACCCATTCGGTTCTTTTTCGGGTCGGTGTTTAATTCGATTTATTTTCGGATTTGGTTTCATCTATCAGTTCGAATCGGTGTGGCATAAAATCGATATTTTGATTAACAGTGAATTTGGACTTTCATTATATTTTCTTGAGAAAATTAACAAATAACAACACAAAATTAACTAATAAAAGACATGTCGCAACCCAAAATTAACTAATAAAAAACATGTCACATGGTGGCGTTCGAATGATAGAGGCGTGGTAGGGAAAGACGGTAAATAGTTATACTATATATCAAAACACGCCGTTTGGTATAAATCGATTCGGTTCGGGTAGTAGGTTCGGCAAATTTTTTATTCTCCATACATAAACCAATATATTCGGTTATTAAATTTTTTTTAGCGTATATGTGATTTTTTCGGTTTTCGGTTTGATTTTTCGATTTCTCAATTTTTTTGTTCACCCCTAATTTGGATTCAAGAATTGTGTTATGCGTTTCTGGAGTTTTTATATTTATATCTTTTAGTTAGATTAATTGATTTATTGGAGTTTTTGAATATATTTAAAGGAATGTAATATTTCATTATTTCACTCAAACCTCGAAACAATTCCAAAATTACACAAGTCTAATAAGTTCCAAAATTTTAAACATTTTATAAGTTCATTGGAATCTGATTATATTTGGTTTTTTTTCCATTTATGACATGATTTAATTTTGAATTTCTTTGTAGAGAACTATATATTTTCTAGAAAATTTAGTATTTATTTTCTTTTTCTTTCGCCTCTGAAATAAGTTAGTGCCGCAGTCAATTTACTCACATGAACGTTGTATAATTGTTAATGCATCATAACTAAGACTAGTAACTAATTCATATATATACATAATATCGAAAAAATATCTGAATATACATTTTATTATTTTAAATAGAAAAAAATAAAAATAATAAAAAAAGGAAGAAAAAGGAAAAGATGCATAAATTGGTAATTATTCAAAAATGGAGGTCCATCATTTTCATCACAATGAAAATAAATCTACATAAAGATAAAATGTGTAACCAAAGGCACACTATTTTTTTTAAGGAATATTTACTATATTCCTTATAATGTAAATTATATTCCATTCATCATATAATAAGTTAGCAGATATTTTTTCCCTCTATATTAATTTACATAATATAATTTTGCTTTTATAAGCAAACTTAATTAATGATAAATGGGAACTTTGCTCTTATTTGTGGAAGTTATATCTACGTAGCTTTAAAATCAAAATCAACAATAAATTGGATTTATTTTCTTATTTATTAATGTAATTTAATTAGCTTTCACATTATTAATGTGATCTACACCATAATAAATTGACACTCTTTGAGCACAACTAGGGATCAAATCAAACTATTCAATGATTGTTGATTCAAAATCTCGTTTTAATTTGGTTGTTAACATAACCAACTAATTAGCTTAAATATATATTTTTCAAGTTTGATAAATTATGAAGCTCGATTCGAGTTCGAATCAAATTAGAAAAAAAAATATTAATAACATAATATTCAATCAACATTAAGGTAATTGAGTTTGATTCGTGTTCTATTGAATTAAAACTAGTTCGAGCTATAATAAGTTATTATCAAATTAAACTAAACAAACAACTCAATAAGTTTGACGGCAAATGATACAAAAGCATTTCTTTTTTCATTGTAGTCACAAGGTTTTAAATGTGGTAGTTGGTAGGTAATTTAATAGTAAATGGGGTGGGTTAAATGAACTTGCAAACTGCAATAAGTTTTTGTCACTTTCATATTTTGACACACAAACACAAATATATCATAGAATAATTGAATGCAGTGGGTTTTTAATTTCGAATACTTACATTCAAGAACATACTACAACTACTGTCTAATTAAGGAGCTAATTATTATAAAACAATAAAATAGAGCTCGAATAAAAGAATATAAAAAAATGGAGAATTGAACAATTCCCTTTTCTTTTCTTTCTTTCTTTTAATTCAAGGGAAAACCATCTTAATAATTCTAGAAATTGTAAACAAATTAATTATATGTGCACGACAAGAACAATTAATTTAATTTTCCAGGGTACAATAATATTGTCAAATGCTACACATGTCCTTAAAAAAAATGGGATCGAAATGCATGATAGCAAAACAAAGAACTCTAATAAATTTCAGTATTAATAAGCAGTTTAGAAAGAAAAAAAAAATTTAATGGGGTGATTTGATATACACCCCTAATATGGAAAATATATAGGGTTATGTTCAATCATAAATCCTTCCTTTGAGATACCTCTGAAGATACAAAAAGATCAGGGCCGGCCCTGGGGTGGGGCGAGCAGGGCCCACGCCCAGGGCCCAATGGCTAGAGGGGCCCAATTTTATATATTATATATATTTTTTATATATAAAAATTTATTGTTTTATTATTAAAAAAAACAAATTCTTTTATTTAAAAAAAGATCTTCTGTTATTATTTAAATTAGTATTAAAGTAGACATAAAATTTTAATATTTTATTTAGTCAAACAAAAATTTATTACATATTTCTCTAACATTTGTTTAAAAAAAAGAAAATCGGGGGCGTTGCTCTTGAA
>NW_012193638.1:171475-182774 GCF_000504015.1 Erythranthe guttata
TATGGGCTGAGGCTTACTCATGATAATCAAGGTTAACACTTGAAGAATGGTCTTGTGCAACCTAGTCAACCAACCAATCAAAGTACACCCTTTGGCATACTTTTGGTTTTAGTCTAATATGAGTTACTTCAAGTAATTACATAGGTAAGTAATCATAGTAAAATGTAATTAAAATGCAGAACTGCAATTAAGACAAATATATCAGCGTTCAGCACATTGATCCCTTAATTCCTAACCGAGAAACTGAGCTTCTCACTACAATAAATCACTTAAGTCTCATGTTAAATCATAAAGTAGAAGTTCAATAACATGTATCATGTATCAACACATTTTAAGAAAAGTATTCGATCACGTATTAAAACACAATTAAGGCACATGTGTAGCAAGTAGTCGTGATCATGCATCATGAATAATGAATTATAACTATATGCATTGATGCAATATGCTTATTATTGACCATGTATGGATGATTGGGCATTTACAAATTGATTTGACGAAGCATAAATTCCATCAAAATAACTAAAGATAACAGTCACAAATTTGGGACAATTATCAAAATGTCGAATACACCAAATTAATAGAGAGAATTTAACATTTTTTATAATTGATTGAACATAAACTAATGACTGTAAAACATTGTGAAAAACAAAAATATAAAGAAAGCACAATTCAAACCTTTTCAACTCCTGCGCAATAGAGTGAAGAAAACAAAAGACAGTGAGAAAGATCGATTATTAAACACACCTATTTATAGGAGTTAACTGTCGGAGAGGTTACAAAAAGGTGCATTCATGGTGTGCAGAAGTTATCGATTTTGATGGCGGTTGTTGTTTCTTTACGCACGAACTTGAACTTGAGCAAACACGTTTTGCACAGATATGAGAAGTTTCTCTTGGGACGATTCACAAAGAAGGTGGGGGAACGTGGGAATTCTTTTTTCTATTTTTTTTTTAATCGTGTAATCTAAAATAAATCCAAAAATAATTTTAAAAAACAATGAGTAATAATAACTTCCAAAGTAAACGGACAAAAATAACCGTTTACAAATAATTCACAAAAATAGGATTAGGGTTTCGGGCAAAGGCTTTCTTTTATATATAAAGATTTTTATTATTATTATTATTATTATTATTATTATTATTATTATTATTATTATTATTATTATTATTAGAGTAAAAATCCATCAGCTGAGGCAAATCGGACGCCGCCTCTGAATCGACCCCGCAGTTTCTATTCCTTGCAAACCCTGATATAGGCACTATTTTCCCATCACTACTCTTCTTAAATATTCTGCACATCACCCATTCATTCTGAAAATTTAATAAGAAAAACAAAATAAAAAAAAAAATAAAAAAAAAAAACAGGGGAAAACAGGGGAATATACATTAGCAGTTTTGGGGAGATTTTGCAAAGAATGCTTGCCCTCCAATCGGTATTCGTGCATAACCCAATTGGTTTTTTCCACTCTCTCGCAACCACCGACCACCAACCCCACCCCGGCAAATCATCATTTCCACCTCTAAACTATTTCCAACCCGCCGCCGCCATTACTTGCCCCATTTCCGAGTGTTCGACCATAGCAGTAAGAAACGATCTTCCCAATTTTTCTTTTTAAGAAATCACCATCTACGCTGCTGCTCCTCCGACGTCAAAGATCCTAACCTCATCCCCATCTTCTATGGATCTATGATCAAAATAGGATTTGAAGACATTTTATTTAAACTGAATCTGGGCCGCCGAGGAAATTATCGGAGATCGATGGTGCTTTTATTTTTTCGCCGGAGAATGTTACCTGGCTCGCGGACAAAGCTATATCCTTGAAAGGAGGAGTTGTGTTCGTCGGAAAATTTTGGAATTTTTTTAAATTATTGTTTGAGATTTTTTTGGTGCAGACATGCATTGGGTTTTTGGGATGGTCTCGTGGGTTTTTGGGAAGAAAGGCGGGTTATGTGGTCTGTTGGATGACAGTTTTTTCTCCTTTATTTCCTGTTTTCTTTTTTCTGTTTTTTTTTTCTTTTTTTTTTTTTGTCTTTTTTTTTTCTTTTTTTTTTAATATGTATTTGTAATTAATATTAAAGATGCAAGTGAAGGGACGAATTTACCCCTCAAAATTTCATGTGCAAAGCACATGTTTTAACATTCCGGTCAAAATTGCCGGAAAATTGAGTTTAGGGGGCACCGTGCAATGAATTAACGAATTTAAATAAAAACGTGCAAATTTTTTTTGTTTGGAGGGTAAAGTGCAAATCGGCACGTAGTTTAGGGGGGCAAACTGCTTTTTATTATTATTATTATTATTATTATTATTATTATTATTATTATTATTATTATTATTATTATTATTATTATTATTATTATTATTATCATCATCGATCGAAGGTTAATTAATATCTCGATTAATTAATATATACCATAATTTAGTTACCTGTCTAATAGATGATAAAAAAAAATAAGAAAGTGGAAAATTAACTAAGGAGCAAGAAGAAATTAAGATTTTATACCAACTGAACATAACTAAGGAAAACTTGATCGATAAACTTATATCAGATAAAACTACGAAACGTTGCCGTTTTCATCATATTATAGACCAGACTTAACCGGGATTTATCGTTCACCTATAAAATAAACAAATAATGAAAACCCTAATACCCAATATTCAAAATCACAAGATTAATATTAAAAAAAGAAAACCTAATTATTATTATTATGTGGGAGCTTGACAAGAGCAAAGTGCAACTCTTGATCGATTCTAAAAGACCAAAGCTGGACCACATCATCAGGTTCGAGATGATTCCTCTGCGCAACGTTACTCCATGCTCCGTTTAATACGTAATTTGAAGACGTATTCTTGCCGTTAGCCTTGTTCATATCCCATCTGCACAGCTTCACTTTCTCCAGTTCCAACGAGGGCTCGATAATCGTGACCTCTTTGAAATTCATCTTGTTGTTGCCGTCGCGTGTTGTAAGAAAGTGAGTCTCGTCGTCAGTCAAGAAAGTATGATCAAGAACCTGCGTGAAAGGGATCGACAGCCTGTTGTTTCCCTTAGCCAAATCTGTCTTGAACAATCCCTTTTCGATAACCAGCTTCTCCTCCGTTACACGTTTTCCTCCTTGCGCTAATCTTCTTATCACCTCCTTGAATTCTTCCGGCAGAGGACACGGCGGTGGCTGTGACGACGACGACCCTTCTCCGCTCGATTCTTTTTTCTTCTTCGGACTATTATTGTGGCTGTGACGACGACGACCCTTCTCCGCTCGATTCTTTTTTCTTCTTCGGACTATTATTATTATTGGACGACGACGTCTTCCTTCTCTTGGCCGCCGCCGATGCCTTGTGATCGGAATATTCTTCTTCTTCTTGTTCTTGTTGTTCTTCGTATTCTACTTCCCAATCGACGAAGTCGTCGGGGATTTTAAATACAGGATTGCTCCTGATTTTTCTTTTGTTTCTGTTCTTCTTCTTCAGCTCATCTGCTTCCATTAATTCCTGTAATCTTTGATTGGCCAATCTAGCCAAAGTCTTCAATCTGTTGTTTTCATAGCGTCTGAATTTTCCACACGCCATCTTCTTCTTAATAATAATTCTCTCGATCGCCTTGTTAATTAATATATATTTTCAATTGAATAAACATTTGATAATAATGGGATGATGAATGTATCATAGTCTGTATATATAGAGAGAGAAATTGAGAGGGTTTAAGTGGTTTCCAAGATGGTATAGAACTAGGATTTTCCTTATATACAATTCATGTAAATAAGGAATTTTTTTATTTTCGGATTTGGCCTTACTGAATCTTTGTTAAGTTGTTTTCAGATTTTTTTCCTAATTGAATTAGAATTGGCAGCCTAGTTTAATTAATTTGACCGTTACCTGTACCTCAGGTAGCCAGAGAAAAAAAAAAAAAGGAAAAAAGGAAATCAAAATCTTACTGGGAATAGTTGATGGGCCTAATTGGGAAGTGCAAAAATTCACCAGGCCCGAAATAAAAGTGAGCCCAGCCCATAACTGGATTGGATGTTGATAAATCTCCTTCCATCCATGTTAAATACCTACAAGTTTGACAGAATGTCAACACGATAAGCTACTAATTTGACAACTTAAGCTAGATTATGTTGAGCCATGAGTTCCTAACACACTCTTGTTTGCAGGCCAAGAATTAAACATACAGCATGACGTACAATGTAGAAGAACAATTTATGGATTTCACAACTAATGCAGCTAGTAAATCAAGCACAACGATTTTGCACAGCTAATCTTACCATCAAAATGCAAGATTTTTTTGGTTTCGTGTGAATATGAAGTCTATCATCCAAAGAGTGATGTGTTGGTGTCATTTATCTAGAATGTTCAAGAATAAGAACAATATGGAACAACGGTAATAACTCGTACCTCAATTTTCCTGTCTAATTTATGAAGGGCAGAGTTTCTTTCAAGATATTCAACAGCACAAGGGTTCAAATCATTAGCGTAGACATGCTTGACTTTCTTTGCTGCATAGATTGCAAGGGGACCAACTCCAGCAAAAACATCACCTGTTTAGATGAAAAATAAAACAATACATTCATAACGGGGAGGGCTATAAAATTGGATAAGGTAGCAGAGATTTCCATCTTCTCTTTACAAGGAACGGGTTTCAATTATTTAACATCATGTCGACTAGTCACAGGCCAATTTCGATCAACATTTAGTCATGCATTGTAATTTTGGATAAGCGTATAATTACTGAAGAAGTAAGAAGTAAGAATTAAGCATTGTCTACTAACATACAGACAATATCGCTGTACGTGAAGCAACTGAGGAGCCTCTGCCTTTCAGTTGCAAGCCTCGAGTTCCAATATCTATACAAAAAGTAAATAAACATTAGATTTAAATTAAAAGTTTGCATTTCAACCGCACATATATTTTGTCCTCTCTAGACTTACACTGAGGCTAAATCAACCTGGAAACGCAATCCATTTTCCACAAGTGTTGTCACAAGAGAATTATTGCCGGCCAAAACCTCGAGCTGCATCGTTCTATAGTCATTGTGAATAGCATCAACTTTGTTTACAACTGTTTTTTTCTTGGGCCTGTTCTTATCCAAAACTACCTGAAGTGAAAATCATTAATAGAAAAACAAGGGACCCACAAAAGGTGTCAGAGAAACCTTACAAGACAAAACTGAACTCCATATAATATCAAAGTTGCACTACGAGTCGAAAGTACCTTTGCGATAAGATGTTTATATTGAAGATGCTCATCTCGCAAGTTCAGGTGAGCAATATGGCCAACTGTTTCAAAAGCTGAAGGAATAGTCGTGCCTTTCGGGAGCAAAGCCTCCAAAACCTGCAAAGAATGCAATATATATATTACGTATTATGTCTAGATAGACTAAATTGGATCAAAAAAGTAAAACAGTAACAATTAAGCTAAAAACAAAGGAGAGAAATACCTCATTGAGTTGCCAGTAATCATAAAGCAGAGTCAATTTGCATTTCACAAGTTCAAAAGCAGACCTCGTACACTGGCCATCGTGTTCTTGAAAAGCTACCTGAAAAACAAAATTAAAATATAAGACAGCATATATTAACTGCAAGAAGATACCAGAATCTAGGCAGATCTTTATCAATGAAGTGCAGCCCTTGTTCTAAGAAGACATTCTTCACTCCGCCAAAACGAACGCAAACATTTCATGTTCTTCAATACATGTCCCACCAGATACACAGATTATCCAATACATTTTCTAAAACCCAAAATAAAACTAAACATACTACGGCAGCACGGATGGATTTATAAGTACAACAAGTTCAGTAAATAGTTCATAAGATGGATGTAAACCAAAAAAATTCTATTACCATGTAATACATAACTACAACTTTAGTATTTTTCCTTTCGATCATATTGAACTACCTTCTTTGAGCCTATGAAGTCAGAACTCCAATTCCTACACATAACTTATCTTTACCAATCAATCGGAAGGTTTTGGTTAATAATATGACTACCGCAATGGCGGCGCAATCTGTTTATATTAGCAGTATTCAGCAATTGATATGAAAAAAAACATATGAATTGACCATTTCCTTCAACCCAAACAAATAAACTATTAGTACCATACAGTCGCATACAACAATTCAAATCCATTTTAAGTAGTCATTTTTTATAAGCTTCCCAAAAGCATAGCAATGCAACATATCAACCTAATAGCACATCTAAATACTATAAGCCACAATCTATAATATGAATAAATTAATCAAATTCGAACAAAGTATTCACAAAACAAGATAGCTACAAGCAAACCGGGCACCGGGCACAGTATACAACCATTAAACTTCCAACAAACTACTAAGTAGCAAAATGCTGTAGAACATAAACCTTGATTGCCTCGGGCAATTCGTCGAGCACTTTGTTTGCATATTGCTCATCCAAGAGCAGAAGCCGTGTCGAGCCTCTCCACTTCGGCCGCTTCCCAAAATCCTCACCCAATAACCCGCTAAAATCATCAACATCGCTCTCCTCGCACTCAACCACCTCAACGAACGCCATGTCGTTTCTCCCAACCCCTTTCACCCCTCTTTTCTCCCCACCATCCATCATTTTCTTCTTCTTCTTAGATCTAGAAATTTTCGCTAAATTCCTGAAGTTAACGTACCCTTGCGAATTGAAAGTTCTAGCGAGCTTATCTCGATACAATACAGAATTCAACAGCTCCCCATCCCCCTCCGCTTTCCCGTAAATCCTCCGATTCAATGCAACCAGTTTGATTTAGTCCGTAGGTCCTCGTCTTCCTCAAGCCAGCTTTGTCCGTACTCCGGTAAGGATACCTGCAACGCCGGGAGGGGTTCCCGGCGGGAAAGCTCCGACGATCAAGTCAGTGATCGGAATAAAGGGAAAGACGTGTATGTAATTGAATAGTGATTAGTGTATATTTTTCTCGTGTGTGTGCGTATGTTGATTCTCTTATTTATAGATGAGGAAAGCTTGGCCTTCAAGGCTTTCCTTTTTTAGGGTTTCTCTTTTCCCCCAAGTCATGTATCTTGGGCCTGTATTGTCCTGGGCTCGCCTTACCCCGTTTTGGTATTGGGCTGGCGAGTGAAGGTACTCCCACGAGGTTCCGAGGTTCGCGCCATACGACGACTTCGCTCATAGTACCGAGCTAAGTCATCATGGGTTCTTCATTATGGGCCTATCATATTGGGCTTACCCTAATGGGCTTATGCTTATTTGTTACTTGTCAAACTAGCCCATATCAACTACTCCCCCCTACTCCTTATTTATAATACGAGTTTGCCCCTTCTCACCTCGTGTTATAAGTACGGAGTACGAGGTGCGAGCTCGGACTTCGGTTCACGTCTGGTTGGTGCACGCAACCTTTCCACTTTTCCTCCATTTAATTACTCTGACATCCCGTGTGGTCGATTCGAGTTCCCTAGGTCATCATGGAAAAATTTCAATCAGTGCTTTCAGCGTCGGATTCGAGGCATTCTACATTGAATCTGGGCCGCCCGAAGAAACGGTTATGATTGACCTTCCCTTTTCCCTAGGTCATTATTGAGGAATTTCGATCGGCGCCTCTTGCATCGGATTCGGAGTGACTTACTTTGAATCTTGGCCATCCGAATAGACGGTCACGATCGAGTTTTCTCCTTTCCCTTCTTCTATAAATACCTGGCCCTTGTCATTTTTTAAGATTTTTTCCTTTTTCCACCCTCGTGCTTTCTCTTCTCTTATTACTTCTTCTCCGGCGAACCTGCTTTTCCGAGACAGAGATCTTATCCTTCGTGCCCATTTTCTACCCCGACAAAGGTACTACTTCTTTCCCCCATCTCTTATTACCCCCGCCTTTACTCTTCGAATTGATAATGTCTGCCCGTTCTCCCGATCCTTTCGGCCAAAAAGTGCCCTCCGGGGAGGGGGGTGAAAACCCCGCTTTTTCTATTTCTTCCTCGTCGGAGGAGGGACCCTACTTCTCCCCCTCGGGCAAACTCTTAGAACGGCCCAAGAAGAGGGGCAGAAAAGAGATTTCGTCTTCTGCGAGGAGTGGTTCTCCTTCCCTATCTGAAGGACGAGATTTGGATGACCAATGGGGACCTAGTACTTTAAGCGAGACAGATCTAACTAACTTAGTTCGCGACATAGGCCTCCCTACCGATGTCGAATTGATTCTTCCTTCGCGAGATGATCGCCCTCTAAACCCTCCTTTAGGTTTTAGTACTTGGTTTTCAGAGCAATTCTATTTCGGTCTATCTTTTCCCATCTCGCCCTGGTTTTCTGAGATTGCCCAATTATGTAACGTGTCCCTTAACCAATTCCACCCCCATGCCATAATAATCATGACCGGATTTCGCATGCTATGCGCCTGGTCGGGGGTGATTCCCACTCCAGCTCGCTTCCGGAGTGTAATGGTATTAAAGAATTCGAGTCCTTTCCATGTCTCTATCTCGGCTCGTCCGGGTTTTAAGATTCTGATGCCACCTAATAAAACCGATGGGTGGCAAGGTCACTATTTCTTTGCCAGAAATCCTGTTGACACGCCCTATTTGTGTCCTTGGCTCGCCACCCTGCCTGAAAAGAAAAGGGGTAAACCTTTGGCGGTTGACGAATGTTTATTAAAAATGATATCCCACTTTCAACCGAGCCACGGCGTCCCGGATAGCCTCACCAGCTTTCCGCCGATGCTTCGCCACTTCCGTTTTCACGACAACGGCACGTATTCTCTAACTCGGGAAGATTTAGGTGGGTTTGGTTATAACACTAATTCTTACTTCGACTCACTGTCTTACTTCGGTCGGTTTGTTTTTTGTTGCTTCGCTAGTTATGTACTTGTATGTCTTATATCTCACCCACGTATCTCCCCTTGCCCGTTTGTTTTGGTGCGTAGATCTAAGGATGAAGAGGATGTTCCGAGGTGACAAGCCGGCTACCCGTCCCTCCGAGCCGGAACCTGGGTTCGAGGCGTCTGAGTTTCAGCGCCCTCTAATCGCTGAATCCGAGAAAAGATCCTCTGAGGAAGGGGCTCTAAGGCCCAGGCCATCGAAGAAAAGCGCCGCTCCTCCTCGCGCCCGTGGTGGACCTCCCTCGCGAACTGAGGATTCTGAACCTCCTAAACAATCCTCGGCAATAGTTCTCGCCTCGTCACCGCCTCCTTCCTCGACCGAAGAGGTGGTAGAGAGGGAACCTGCTCCGAAGAAACGGAGGTCTGAGTTGGCCCTTGGGGCGGCTGGATCATCTTTACCGGCCGACTTTGGACTGTACCTCTGCCGGAATGCTGAAAACGCTATTGCTGCGTGCCGGTCCTTGGCATTCCCCACCGATGTCGCCCACTTCGGGCAAATGAGTAAGGGCGACCGACTTGAGTTGCTTCTTCATAACATTACACAGGTTTGTTTCACTCTGTTCTGGTGAATTGGTTTTTGCCATTGCATCTTGTATTTAAGATTAACTCTATTTAACCTCTTTGTGAGTGCAGCAATTCGCCATCGCCTTTTCGGGTCCCCTGGGGTGGGATGATGTTTCGCGCGAGGCGTATGATAATCAGAGGAAAGAGGTGATGCAGCTCCGGAAGGAAGTCCGGGGCTTGAAGGAGAGTCTGGGGGTGTCGGAGTCCTCGAAGGAGGGGCTGTTTGCCGAAGTGAAGAGGCTGAAAGAGAGAGAGAAAATCCTTGAGGCTGAAAAAGACTCCCTTGTATCCCACAATGCCAGTTTGGAGGAGAAAGCTAAGGGGCTTTCCAACGAGCTGTTCGCAGCTGGAGTACAGGCTTCCACTAATTTCACCGAAGGGGTGAAAGAGGGGCAAAGGTTGTTCCCGGGGTCGCCTGAGGGTCTTCGCTTCATCGAGGAGTTTGTTCGCCGCTTCTTTCACCGATTATGGCGTTCCACCACTTTTACTCGAGAAGCTTCAGGTTTAGCTCGTTTCTTCTTTTCGTCGGCGGTTGCGGCTGTTCGGAAGAGGTTAGGCGGTGCCGGCATCGAGTTCCCGTTGGTGGAAAATGAACTGGCGGAGGACCTCCCCGACGACGTGATTCCGGGTTTTGAGGGGGATGTAAATGAGGATCCCAACTTAGAGTGGTGGAGGCCGGTTCATCAAGGCCTCGTTGAAGAGTTCTCCCGTCAAGGGGCTATTACCGACTTCGCCGGAGACATTGGGGCCCTTGGAACGGTGGTTAGTTCCGAAGAGGCACAGCCAAGCCTCGTTTCGCCGCCCCCTCCGGATGCTGAGAATCGAAGTGAAGCAGATGCAGCAGTTCCGAAGTGAAGACCAAAAAAGACTTAACCATTTTTCATGTTTTGTATTTTGAATATGTATTTCTTAAACATTACTCTCTTTATTTCCTTTTGCCATGTATCCTTAACAATTTCTCCGTTTTTCCATATGCTTGAAATGTCTTTATTCGCTTTCATGTCTGTGTTGTTTTGGACTTCAGACTTAGTCTGTCAATATCCCCACTGATCTTCAGTGGTGTTTATTCCTTAAGCTTATCCCCACATGCATATGTTACTACTACATGTGACTATAGTTATCTACAATTTTCTATAGTTATATATAGTGACATAAAGTCTAGACTACTGTAGCATGAATTCAACTTCACAAGGCACTTCACCGCATCTTATTCTCTGCATGTCCTAAAATTATAATAAAAGCAAAACCTGCGACAAAAAAAATACGAGTTAAAGAGCAAAATGGAACATGCGAGTTAGATTACATGAAAAAATACAAAAAAACATGATTTTTTTTTTTTGGTGATAAATTTACTACACTAAAATCGACTACTAATGACTATAGTATACTACAAGTACTATAGTCATGTATAGTTTATATGTAGTCATTACTATACATGACTACATATGACTGTATATGATTAGATATAACTGTATATTCACCTGACTCAAATCATCCATCTAAGTAAGCACTACTGATTAAATTTCTACTATAGACAAACAAAACTCTCACAGTTGAGGCATTTCGAATCATCTTCAAATAAATACAAAAAATAAATTACATATGATTTATAATAAAAATGAAAAAGATAAGAATCAAACAAAAAAAAATCAAATTAATTAAAAAAAAAAGATTTTAATAATAATTGTTCACAGATCTCACAGTTGAGGCATTTCGAATCATCTTCAAATAAATACAAAAAATAAATTACATATGATTTATAATACAAATGAAAAATATAAGAATAAAAAAAATAAAAAAATCAAATTAATCCAAAAAATAAAAAATCAAATTAATCCAAAAAAAAATAATATTAATTGTTCACATATCTTCAAAAACATATAGTAGATCTGATTTTCTTTTTAAATAGTAGATTCGGGTTG